>DF241710.1:6087-35734 GCA_000507305.1 Breviolum minutum Mf 1.05b.01
TGCCTTGCTCATAGGAAAAAATGGGCAGATAATAACCCAGAAAAAGTTAGGGAGTTGTCGCGGAAATATGGGGAAGAACATAAGGAGGAAAAGAAGGCATATAATCAAGAATATAATCAGAGGGAAGTAGAGTGCGAAGTGTGTAGGTGTAAAGTTATGAAATGTAATTGGTTAAGACATGTGGGAACTAAAAAGCATAGGGATTCGGTTGAAAATGGAGGCGGTGGGGGAGATATGGATGTTGATGCTGGGGGGGCAAGGGGGAGAAGTTGAACTGTGCCCTAAGGCTATCCACTACTCTGGAATATAGCTCCTCTGCAGACTTGGGTGCCTTGGGGAGATTGTGCATATAACCAGGGATGAAGGTGTGCAAGGTAATGAATGTCGCTTTTAATGGCCTGTGGCACGAAAAACATACCAATCGAAATGTGTTTGGAATGTTGGTCAGTTGGTACCAAAACGATTGAACAACACCAAGGGCATGCATTGATTTAAAGATACTTCTTTCAATGTGATCACCAGGTTTCCTTCAACTCATCACCACCGTGCTAAAATCTTCGGGATTTTCTTCCGATGTTTTCGTTTTTTCGGTCCTGCGGAGATTTTTTCTCGGCCTCACCTGAGGGCTTTCGGACGCCAAAAAAAGTGTTTTCTGCGCGTCCCGGTGGTGAAGAATGGAGCTATGTATCTACTTTGACCGCAGATTTTTGTTTGTTTGGGCGGGATGAAAAGAATATCTATACATGTAGAATCATGAAGACATAACAAGGGAAATCATTTACACTTGGAATGTAGATGGTAACATGGATTCACTACTGGTATGATATCATATCTGTAAAAACATGCAGGGATGGAGAACACATGTGGAAGATTTGAGAGATGGCTTGTGAATAGTTGGTGTCTATCAAGGGTTTTGATTACAGTACCATTTTTGTTTCCAAAAGAGGTACCGAGGTACCTGAATCTACAAGACTAGGAAAGATTTGACTTGTTGGTGTGGCAACAAAATTGGTGGAGGTGGTTTTCAAAAATTGATGTGCCACAGAACCAGGTAAGGCCAAACCAACCCCCCCCGAACAAAGCAATACTAAATACACTCGCTGAAACTAACAGTTCGCCCCTGAAAATAGGCAATCCCAAATGGAAATTCATCTTCCAACCATTGATTTTCAGTGGCTTTTGTTGTTACTTTCAGGGAGGGTAAAACCTGAAATGTTCGGCCCAAATTGTGTTTTCCTACATTTTCACTTGGGGCCCGGAGGCCCCGAATGTCCCCACGTTCAGGTCTATTTTCTGGGCACATAAGGTTGCCCTGGAAAAAAAACATGCTAGTCCTGTACTTCAACCCCTGGAGTAAAACTTTTTGTTGAAAATTGGAATTGAAGTATCACCATTAAAAAAAACTGATCTACAAAAGCTGAAGGTGTAGAATATCCCATCTACTCCATGATGGTTGTAGGATCCATTGATGATTGCGAAGATGCTAAAAAAAGATTAAAGTCGAAACTTCAGTTAGGTGTCACAAGTTTGATCCGTTTGGAGGTGGCCCAAATGGCTTAAAATCTCAATATTAGCGTCATGAATCCATGGGGTTTTCATCCATAAAAAAACAAGGAAAACATCTTCCAGTTCAATGGATGGAAAGCCATGGAAAAACATGGAAATGGCAACCCTTGGGTCCCCTGCTAAAAGTTAGAGTTTTAGTGGGTTACATCTAAGGGGCTAAGGGAATAAGGCTAAACTAAGATGTGCCAAGCAATGGTTTTCTCTACCGCTGAAGGTGCGAACCACTCCTCCCCAAACGTTGCGACCCTATGATCATCCAGGCCGGCGGCTCATGAATGCTCATCACTAAGCATGGCTTAATGTATACAAAAAAAATGAAACTCTGGGTGAAGTATAGTCTCTATTGGAAACCCCATCCTCTATATGTTGCTTATGACATGTTTGGAGGTATCATTTGCGGTTTGTGTATCCTTGGGCCTGGGGCAAAGAAAAACATGTGTCGTCAAAAAAAAGGAGTTGGATCCATCGGAAATAACTGCATCAAACTGAAAAAATAGGTCGTGGTTGAAAAGATGCCCCCAGTATCCCATAGGATCCATGTATTATGGTATACTGGATGTACCTACATGTTGGATGTTTTAATGGTAAATGTAGGTGAATATACCAGTCCCATGGATCCAATGGTATGCAAATATCTTTGACTGCAGTTTTCTTAGTCCTGTGACCTCGCGATGAAACTCGCCCAAAATGGAGGGAGTTTCAGTTTTTAGAGCTCGATTCCCATCATGACTCAGTTCGCAAACGAAGTAAAGTCATCCGCGTTAGTGGGAAATGAATATGGTTAACCGCAAACATGAAGACACCAGTTGAGGTTGCTTGCTTACACCAAAAAATGTTTATAAATTTCGACCATCCCAACAACAGTGCAGGATTTTGTCTTAACAAAAACTCATGCCAAATACGCTCTGTTTGTTGACACAGTCCCGAACCTTCGCCACCGCTAGCCACAATGTCCTGGACGATCAACCGATACTTGGGGGCTAGAGATTGGTGCTAAAAATCAACCACCAAGGTTGTATACCCAGTGAATCCTCGCAATGATTGCGTGTGTTTGATGTGGTGGTACATGTTTGGTAGAAGTAGCAGCAGCAGCAGCAGCAGTAGTAGTAGTAGTAGTAGCAGTAGTAGCAGTAGTAGCAGTAGTAGCAGTAGTATCAGTAGCAGCAGCAGCAGCAGCAGCAGCAGCAGCAGCAGCAGTAGTAGTAGCAGCAGCAGCAGCAGTAGTTGAGGTTGTAGTAGTTGTTGTTGTAGTAGACACTGTAGACGGAGTAGAGAAGAGTGGCGGGAGAAGTCAGTGGAACTATTCTCATCTAAGTTTTTGTTTTTTGTTCGGTATCCCTAGACCTCCAATCCTGAAGGTCAGAACATAATTAGGGTATCCAATCACATCCGAAGCACATGGAAATAATTAGAGACACTACCATCCTCAAGTGAGCCCAAAATCCTTAAAGATATTCCCCTGAAAACTAAGATGGAACCTGAAAATGGACCCCTGAAAAAGGAGATTCATCATTTTCAGGTTCCATCTTAGTTTTCGGGGGAGTATTATCTTCACCCCTTGAGCTTTGGGCAATTTTTTTGTTAAGTTCGCACCTTTGCCTCCTCTGGAGGGTGGCTGCGCGGTGGCGGAGTATAGCTCAAACGTCGGCCTGGTCGACGTTTGATGTTGCAAGTGTTTTGCAACCGTAAGAGAAAAGAGTTGCTAATAATCGAATAATTTCACTTTGTTTATCTTAACTATGTTTTTATGTTGATATACTTCTCTCAATTCTGACTCTAACTCTATATATCAGCATCTTACAAACATTTTCATCATGTAAGCATAATACATAAGAATACAGAATAACAACTACATACACATGGTCTGCCCCAACATGAGAAACCAGTCGTCATACTATGTGGCTCACAGGCAACATGCCACAGGAGGATTTGAAAACCTCCAAAAAAGGAGATTACCTCCCAAAAATTAACATGACAATGGAAAAACAACTATTTGAAGATAGTGCCTCTCCTATCAAAAAAAGTGATTTTAGAATTTTCATTGTCATGCTGGTTTTCTGGAGGAGTACCGATTAAACCTTAAGGGATGTTGAATTGACAAGTCTTTAGGAACCTTGGCACCCTTTGAATTTGGAACGTCCAGGTAGATGCTTTCATGGAATGAAAATTCCGTCATGAGATGAAAGAAAAGACACGTCACACACAATATGTATGACTGGTGCAAGGTGGGCCCCTACCAGTTGTAAGTAGGGTAGTTATAACTCCATTTTATAGGCGTTATACCACCAGTTACCCCATGTATAAGGCCATTTAATAGGGGCCCCGTAACTCCATTTGTTATGATCGTGGGGGCGATGGCCGGTCCTATGGGACTTCAAAGTTGATTGAGATCTTCACGGTCTCTTCCCTCAAACAGACCTGGTTGGTGGTTAAACCTAACAATCTGAAAAATCTGCACGTCAAAATGGGTTCATGTTGGCCAAATAGCTGTGAAAGTAAAAAATATTTGAGTTCCCACCACCTAGAGACTGTAGCATGATGATTTATCGATAATAAACTAGTTGTCCGATACGGGGTATCCATCTTTTGGACGGGATTTGTGAGCGCTCAGTCCTTCTACTCTTTGTCAACTGTCAACGAAACAGAAAGACCAAAATAAAATGACTTGGGCTGAGCATTTTGGGATTTGATTCCACGACTACCAAAACTGTTTTGTTGTTTTTGGTTGCTACTGAGATTGTGCAATCGTCTGCCCAGCTTTCTATTATCAAACTTCCTAGGGTTCCCCCTTTTAGACCATCATTAGTGTGTGAATTCAAACATTTCACCAACCCTCGATTTTTTTGTATAGAGTGACATCGTTTTCGACCTTCGGCGATGAACTGTACGGCAAAAATCATGGGAATTTAAGGGTACCCCCTCCAATGCCACCCTATCCCTTAAAATAGAGCATTATTAAGGGGATTATTAACAACCATTCTCCCTTACTAAGGACTTATTTAACACCTTATTTCTTTGGGAAGGGTGGCATTGGGGGGGTGGCACCCCTTATCAACCCCTTTTGGGCCTTGTCGTGGACGCTCCTGGTTTTCCCTGTTTTCCCTTCCTCTGGCGGTGGCAGGAGTCTGCCTTGAACAGGTGTTTGGTGAGCAACTGGTTGTATTAGTCTCCACGTTGGGTTCACGTGGCGAGATGAGAAATGAAAAAGTGCACGGCGTCACATGTTCAAGTCAAAAATGTAAAAAACACCCCAAAAACAAACACATTCTCGGAGATGAAACAAGATTTTCTCTTTAAAGTTGAATGCTAGATGATATATCAAGATCAAAATGATTACGCCAAAATAAAAGAAATCATGATACAAAAAATGCACGTGTTGGCGGAAAACATCATAATAAGAAACACAAAAAAAACATGTTGAACATGTTTTCAAAACATTTCAAAACATGATATAAGCACGCACAAACACTCCACCTATGGAATGTTTGCCGTACATTTTGGCTTAAATTTCATAGTAAATATAGGTAAACAAAAACATCCATGGAGCATCTGGGATATATACGAAAGTCTAGCCTCGAAGGGCTCTTTGGAGATCGTGCCTCGGTCGACCGGGCATTTCGCAGTGGGTTTTCATCAGTTCCCCCAAGCTTTATGACCTCGGTTCCTACCTATAAGAGTACAGTAGTTACATGGAAAAAAAAACATCTTTTAAGTAGTTACAATAGGTAAGTAGTGGAAAAAAATACTGTGTACTTTAAAGATCTTGAAAGTATTTTATGTATTTTGCTTGATTTGATATAGGAATAGAAGTTCCAAACATATTGTCACTCATAGTGATACTGTCGATGGCGGTTCCAATCCTGAAAGGACCATGCATTAGGCCGGCTACAGTATACATACTGGAATGAAGCCCAAAGCCATTATAAGGGGCGCGAGGTTAATTTTGGATTTTTTTTGTTTTTTTTTGGATTTTTTTTCGTTTTTTGGGTTTCCCATGTGTTTTCCTTCTTTTTTTGGTATGTTCCTTTCATTTTGCTAGATTTTCCTGTGAATTCTGACGTTTTCTTCACCTTTGTCCTCTTTTTCCTTGCAGTTCCATGTGTTTCCTATTTTTTTGGTTTTTGTTCCTTTCATTTTGCTACAGTCTTTGTCACTACCAATGTTTTTGTGTTCTCTTTTCGTTATTTTCGTTGTTTTTTTGTTATTTTCCTTCATTCTCGTGTTTTCTCGTCATTTCAAACGTGTTCCTTGCCTTTTCTTGGCCGTCCATATGTCTCATTTCTATGTGTTTTCCATTTGGGTAACCTGTTTTTTTCACCCCCCCCAACCGTTTTTTTAAACCCCCAACCTTTTTTTTGACCCCCCGCCTGCTTTTGTTGTTGTTGTTGTTGTTGTTGTTGTTGTTGTTGTTGTGGTTGCTGAACAGAAGCAAAAAGCCAAAAGCCAAAAACCAACAAAAGCCCAAAGCCAGAAGCCAACAGAAGCCAAAAGCCAAAGGCCAACAGAAGCCAAAAGCCAAAGGCCAACAGAAGCCAAAAGCCAAAGACCAACAGAAGCCCAAAGCCAAAAGCCGACAGAAGCCAACAGAAGCCCAAAAGCCGACAGAAGCCAACGGAAGCCCAAAAGCCAAAAAGCCAAAAAGCCAACAGGAGCCAAAAGCCAGAAGCCAACAGAAGCCAACAGAAGCCAAAAGCCAAAAAACCAAAAAGCCAAAAGCCAAAAAGCCAAAAGCCAAAAAACCAAAAGCCCAAAGCCAGAAAAACAAAAAAATACCAAAAAAAAACAAGAAAAATTCAAAAAAAAATACCCCCTCCCATTATAAGTAATAAATATCACCTCTTCAACTGGTTTCTTCCAATTTTGACGATCAACAGTATGGTATCTCAAGTCATCCAATCTAAAACCAACAGGATACACTCCCTGAAACTAACATACCCCTGAAAATAGGGTGGGTCCCAACAGGAAATGTCATCTTCCAACCATTGGGTTGCAGGGGCTATTATTTTAGTTGCATCCCCCGACCATCATAGGATTCCCAAGAATACAGCGACTCTTTTGAGGTTTGGCCGGTTGATCAACGAAACGCGGTGTGAAAATGGGGATCGGCCCCCCAAAAACTTATATGAGCCACGAAAAAAAAAACGGCCTTACTTTCCATTGAATCCCGGTGGTTTAATAGGGATCCTTCTAATGCATTGCAATCCCCACATGACTGCGTAGTACAATCCCCAACAAATCCCCTAAACAACCGTTTGGACCCTATTTTCTCATTGCTCACATACAACATCATATAACCTGAAAAAAGGCCAAGGAATGGCAAACGGAAAAAAACAAACAAAAAACATGGACACATAAATAAAAACAACTTTGGGGTTCCAGCAGTTTTTTGTTGCTGGTATCAATGGAGTTTCCTGGTTCCCTTAATAGGTGGTAGGTAGCATATAATCACCCAATTGGCAAAACATATACCATCTATTAAGGGAACCAGAAACAGCTGTTGATGGTATTTTGGGTATGTTCCACCCATGTCCAGTCGAAGGATGAAGTCAAAGATCTTTCATATCACTTTTGGGGGTATGGAGTGAAAACATCATGATTCACATTATATTATGTATGTCACATCATATGTATATGTATATATATATCCCGGATACTGTATCAACTGCTGGAGTTATGGGTGAAGAATTACGCTTTCGGTAAAACGAAGCTGCTGGATAATGTAAAGTTGAAGCTGAATTTGATTGACGTTTCTGGTGCTTCTCTCGCCACGGATATTTTTTTTCTGAAAAGAAATCACTGAAGGGACTTCTGATACAAACGTTTGAGATGCCGTCGCCTGATAGCACTACTTTTAATTTGAATGTGCTCATGTGTTTGTGTGTGTCAAGTATCCATATCCAAAATCAATTAGCCAACCAAATCTGAAACTAATATATACAATATAATAGAAGTTCATACGTTTCAAACCAAGCAAATCACTATACCTTGGTCTCGGCCCATATTGCCCCACCTGGTAGGGCACCGTCGCTTCAATGCGTGCCATGCGGTCCTGGGAGTTGGTGGTTTCTGGTTTCACTCAGCCGATGATGATTTTTGGGACCCAAAAAACTGACATACTGTTGATGGACAAAATCCTGCACCTCCAAGGATGATGACTATCCCAATAGTATCCCATTATTTATAGGGTTTTAACATGTTTTGACCATCCCAGGTGGTGCAGGATTTCTTCCATCAACACTATCCATGGAAAACATACCGTACGACCTTCCAGTTTGGATGCCTTACATGGTTCCAGTTTCCAGACGGATGAAAAAATTCCGGATCCCGGTTTTGCTTGAAAAAATGGCAGCCAAACTGGAAGGTGCCAAAGTAGTGTACGATTTTTTTTGGCAACTGTATTAGGCAACTGGGCTGTTTTTCAGGGTTTCCAGTTGAGCGACCGCTGTGTTCCAGGATTTCACCTGAAGATAGGCCTAAACGCCCCGAAAGGAAAGGATTGTCTCTGAACTCTGAACCACCATTTTTCATCGGGCGGAAGGGTTAGCTTTCGGGAAGGTAATTCCCCCAACTCAACGAACGGTGGACGGACTGGTGGACTAGGAGTTCAGTATATGTACTTATCTTGAATTATAGTCAACAAACAAGTAAACTTGGAGGGAAGAATTTCTGCAGCGGCCAATCGCAGGAAAGCACATATGATTGAATAGATCTTGCATGATCTTGCTTGGTATCATGTTTGGTGATGAACATTTCGGAGTTGAGGTATAGGGGATACATCTGCAACTTCTATGGTTCACTGGGAACATCTGGCCCCTCATCTCGAACTTAGATGATTACAAACAAGCGAAGCATTTGAAAGTTCAAGTGTATATAGTCATGACAGGAAGATGCAAGCAAAAACTGGGAATGAGCAAACCAAACTGGATCAACAAACAAAATAAAATCAAAACCATTCAAAACCCATAGCATCCATGTATGGTATATTTACCTACATTTACCATAAACATCAACCAAATGTAGGTAAATATACCATACATGGATCCAGTGAGAAAGGAACCATGTCGTATATACTTTTCATGGCAGTTTACCCCACTTTTCACTGGTAGTTGGTAAATTTGAACAGAATGGTATCTCCACCACCAGATTGCAGGAAGGGACCCCCCCCCAAATGCAACTTACATTCAGGGAGGTCCCCATGGATTTTTGATGGAAAAAAGGGTATATACACCGCCAAAGTTGAACGAACGAACCCTTAAAAATGATGTTTTTTCTTTCTAACTAGTGGTTCCTCTTCTTTTTCAAGGGCCTGATTCTAAGCCGTTAGGGATAATTCTTCCCTCCCTCCCCCCCGCCTCCCCTTTTTCGTAGCCCTACTTCCCCGGGGTGTTCCACCCCCCGTCCTCGCGTTGCTGCAAGACCTTTTCGCGCACCTCGTAGGCAGCTCGGATGCGCTGCCGCGTTTCGTAGAAGCCACGTGGCACCTGGACCACTTTTGGGATGGTGAAAAGGTGGGTGTTTTTTTACTGCTTGGATGTCCTAGGAAGATAGTAAATGCTTATATATATATATAGTTAATGGGTTATAAGTTATAACCTACTTATAAATGGGGTATTCCTTGAGGTTATAACCCACTTATTAACCATTTATTGAGTTCCTGGGACATCCAAGTAGCAGGGAATGAGGGAATGAATCCCCATGAAAAACCATGTAAAAAATACATTCCTTCATTCCCTACAGCCTCCAGCCAGCCAGGTTTCCTCCAAGAAAGATACAACACGCCCTGATATCGCACACCCGTTCCGGCAATCCCCGAAGCCTTTTTATGAAAGGAATCCAAATTTATATCCTTCTTGGTAAAGGTTGCTTGGGGTGTGTTCCAAAGGTGTGCTGGAAAAACTTGAGATTTTGAGAGGAGATGTGTATCCAAATATTATGCCTAGACCTTGCGTAAGAAACAGTGACCACCACAAGATGAGCCACAAGATGACCAGTTTTTTTAATGGGGAATCATTTTTGCCTGGAATAAATGAGTAAGTGGGGTGAAATAACCTACTAGTAGTACTGAAGTATAAGATAAAGCCATTTACAAACTGGTAGGGGCCCTTTTTTTGCAGGATTATTACACTTTTAGAATAAGGAGATCCTAAACTAAACCTTCACTTTCCACTGCTACCCATGGTGGTTGTGGTTGCCACCCATGAAAGAAAAAAGCCGATGCGCGGATGCCTTATTGACATTTTATTGACATTGATTTTACCACCACCACAAAAAGAACACAAAGAACAACAACTACAAAAACGGCAACTACAACAAACAACAAACAACAAGAAAAGGAACAACAAAATCGGTGGTATCAGTCGTAGAATGTACCATGTCATGTCATAGAAAAAATGAAGCCAAAACACGACTTACTTGAATGCAACCACGTCTGTCATTCTGAAAAGCTATATGTTCAATCTACAAATACATTCAAAATGGTGCTGCCAGAAGTGTTTTGCAGTATGCCTCATTGGCTGTCTCTAAATGCCATCTTGTGTATTCTGTATCTGGTCATGCACAAAGAGTGGATTGCACATTTGGATGAAATACATGACAGCCAAATTCTCATCCTGCCCCCCATGTTTCATCCAAATTCTGTGGAAATACAAGGTTCCATTTCAAAATACTGGAGGAATAGCGTTTTCTGTACCTTTCTCAGGCTCCCTGCAAAAGCCATTCAGCAGTTGCAATCATGTTGCATCATCGCAGTGTCCCAAAAATACCCTTGTGACATTCCATTATGTTCATTGACTTAGACGGGTTCCTTGTTGTAAAGGCTGAACATATTCGCAAAGAACTGAGCAGTCTTTTCACCTCCGAATCCCATTTTTTGTGTGCAATAGGTATCGACTTTTTCACCCAACAAAAATCAGCCATACGAATGGTGCTTGGGAGACAAGCCTTTTTCCTTTGCCGAATCCCCAATCTTCAGCTGTTTCGTGGAAATCTAAGGGTGCCCCCCCACCCCCAATGCCAAGGGATCATTAACCTCACCATCATCCCCTAGGGTGGCATTGGTGGGGGGGGTTACCCTTAGATTTACATGACTTTTCATGATGAAACCCGGCCTTGGTTTGCCCCTCATGAACTTTCGTGTAACTGGGCAGGATGGCAACGTTGGACGCCAAGGTTTGCGGATAGAAAATAGAGAGTTGAAAAAATGGATCTGGGCTTCGGCCATTTCGGGTAGGATTCCCTTACTAAACCAGCCTTGGCTGAGGTCGCTCTATAAATTGCCTAGATGGATTCTTATTTTGGAAGAAAAGGACAAGATGTCCATTGAAATTCAAAAAAATCAATCTTGTTTACCCTCCAGTAAACTAGCGTAACAATGGAATATTCCTGGACTTCTGCTTCATGAAGTTACTGATGTATTTATTCAAGTAAGAGTATCTCTCAACGTTCCAGTCTTGAATGGAGGTTTCAGCCTGAATCTTCCGATGTAAATCTTCTGAAGGTTTCTTAGAGTAGAATTTGTTTCCATCTGTAGGTTTCTGATGCCAAGGAATTATTCCCTACATTTTTTTCTGATGCATCATGGCTACCTGACCCAATTGAGCCACACAAAAAAGACAAAAGATGACAATAGTCCCCAATTTGGACGATTTCAGGCACCCTATCTTAAACAAGGGTAGTATAATCCATTAATATCCATCAAAATCCACCCCTGGTTTATATATGTGTATATAAATCCAATACTTATATTTAAACAATATGATATATCAAGTAAATCCAACAGCTTATGGTATGATTTTAAATATCATATATATATATATATATAATATGTATAAATAAATATCCGCGACTATATCTTAATATGATATATCCAAAACAACAAAACCGTTGCTTTTGTTCACTGCTCAACAACAACCCCCGCCTCTTGACACTCTTCGAAAGGTTTGGTTGGAAGGTACAGCCTCGCACCTGGGTACATGGTTGGATGAAAGACTCAGTTTGACAGTGCTTTTTTTGGGAGAAACTTCATGCATATCTGGTTGGTGGTTGAACCAACCCATCTGATAAATATGAGACAAAATGGGAGTGTTCCCCAAATAGGGGTGAGAATCAAAAATGATTGAACCAGCAGCCACCACCTAGATATAGTCCTTGTTTGAATTCTTCATTTCTTAATTGCAAAGTCTTAATGATGTCTTTTTCCATGGCAATTGGTCTGAATTCATTCTATTTCTTTGGATCTTTGCCTTATTCAAAAACAAAGACACCTACGGACCTAAAATAGACACCACAAAAGGGTCAATTGTTCAAAAGGTTCGCATCTGAAGCTCCGAACTCTACTGCATCACTTCTGCGGAAACCCTGCACCTGGAGCCTAAGATGTTGGAACATGTCACGTGATTCACTTCTACTACCTGCAAGGTAAAACCCCGGGCCGATGGTTATACATGGAGTTATGGGGCGCTAATAAATGGCGTGAAATAAATGGGCAACTGGGTGAAATAATCCTACTTATAGGGCTATAGATCGATTTATATCTGATTGGGGCCCACCTTGTCGTGGTTTCAACCCATTTGAACACTGTGTCAAGTCGAATTGACGATCATTTCCCCCCAAGTAGTTTCTCATCAGGCTTCTACTAGGTGGTTTACTTTCCCATGGAAAAAAAAACAGATACAGTATTATATATCACGAGGCTCTTTAAAAATGGTTTCATCTTCCCAATGTTTTGATGTGAAAAATTCAAGAAAATATGTTTAACTGGGCAATCTGTTATAAATCCTTAACCTTACAAGCCATTTTGGGGCCCGGATTTCCCTTAGAATCACCACCATTTAGGGGTTTTCCGCCAACTCGGCGGGTCTCGGCCTCCTCCGTGGTCTTGGCCTTTTCGCTCTCGCGGACCTGGATCCATGGGACTGACGAACCTTGAACCTTGGTAGATGCCCTAACTGCCCTGCCATGACGGATTCCCATGTGACGAACAGTATATTTACTATACACGAATGGTTGAATTTTATATATGGTAAAATGTAGATACATATAGACCAGTCCTATGGAATGGAGGCCTGATTTCAATGGGGGTAACTGGGGTTATATAACTTATAACTTATAACCCTACTTAATAGAGGTTACCCAATTTATACAGATTGGCTCGGGGCCCATCTTGTAGGGCATCCCCCAATGGTGAGACTGTAGCCCTGATCCTCCAACATTAGCTGTAGCTTACCGTCAGCAAAAACTATACATGTGGATTTTGTCATCTTCACTCACCACGGCTAACACATAACAAAAAAGGGGTATGGTATTCATGTTACCATCATTTCTCATGTTACTTTTGTTGGGTGTATTTTTTGGGGCATGTCTAGTTGTTCCTTTCCAACCTTGAAAACAGGAACGATGTCTACAAAAAAAACCGATGCCCTAGATATCATATGATATCATCACCTCCCACTTCTGTTCACTACTTCGACTTCCTCCCCCCCGTTGCCGGATCTGGCCTTTTGTTCGCGCTGCTTCTTGTCGGCCAGGCCTCTTTCATAGAGAACCTGCTTGAGAGGAGCAATATTCATTTTCACATCCAGTGTTCTGTTGGTTTCTCTCTGTGAGTTTTCCATCAACAACTGGTTGGTGGTTGAACCAACCCATCTGAAAAATATGCTCGTCAAAATGGGAATCTTCCCCAAATTGGGGTGAACATTAAAAATGTTTGAAACCACCAACCTAGTTTTTTTTCTGCGTAAACACCATAACAATTCACCTCCCATGCGTTCATGTCATCCACGAAGTGAAAGTGTTCCCGGGCACACGACAGCAACCCACACAAACTTGGATTTGCATATTTGATGTTTGGGAAAGTTCCAAAAATGTGGTGATGAATCCCATGGTACAATCCGTAAAAAATCACAAAAAAACAAAACACATCCAAGAATCCAACCCAAATTTTCGGGCCATACTGTTGGAAGAAATCACAACCACCTGGGATATTGCTAAACCCTGTCAAATAATGGGATAAACTACCAACCTCAACTGGTTAGCAGGATTTCTGAACCATCCACAGTCTTTCTTCCCTTAAACCCACGAATTTCATCGAATTTCCATGACACGGTCGGTAGTTTGGTCGGTCTTTCCATGAAAATTGCACTACCAACCGAAAAAAACCTACATGGGACGGGTATATTTCCCTACATTAATACCATAAACATCATACAATAAATGTAGGTAAATATATCAGACAAGGATCCTATGGGTAAGAGAAAGTGGCGATTTCTGTTTTGGTCAGTTGGCATTTTTGTCACACAAAATGCATCTCTTTAAAATATTCGGGGTTTTAATGGTAAAACGTAATTCACGTGGTCCCGGCACACTTCCGAGAAAATACCCTAAGGGCTGACAGAAGATTTTTCAACACTTCAGCGACTCAACATTTGTTTGCTACCCAACACCAAGAAGCTCCCAAAAAACATACATGGACACCAAACAAAATTCCTAGAGTTACCATATGTAGCCGAAAAGCCAGAAACATCATTTGACCCAAGTTGCATGAATCCCTGGCATGGGGTCCTCTTGGTTTTCCAAGATTTTTTGGAATGAACTCACCATCCACCCATGGCAGAATAGGATCACAGGCATCTGATTGGTACAGGGGTCCTTATATCACCACCCCAAATACGATTATAAGGGAAAACCCCTCAAAATCACCACATTATCCATATTGAATACATCTTAGCATCAAGTATATTTACATTTTATCCACCAAAAACCAGTGGGGCTGGCAATTTCATGAAACCCTTGTGCTAGCTGCTAGCAGCAATCACAATCGCTCTCACCTCTGCTCGTGTGCTGCCCGCTGGCGTCAAGATCTCTACATGACCGTCTTTGGGCCTTGGCGATCGAAGTGTACCCTCCCGGAAACGAACAGTTCGCACCTGAAAATAGGTATAGAATATGGTACCACACCCCTGAAAACTAACATGACACGCTGGAAAATCCCCATGTTCCACAGGAAATACATCGACTCATCCATGGCAGATTTTCCAGCCAGTCATGTTTGTTTTCAGGGAGGCTAAGTTACAGGCTTCTTAAGGGGGGCGGGGTAATTGGGAACGTTTCGATCTGTAGGGAACCTGAACCTTAGGGAACCCCAACTGACAGTAACAAATTGATCCTGACACCTACAAAAATGGATGAGGTCCCAGAAAAATTGACCAAAATCTTTTCATAATCAGACTCTAGATTTTTTGCGTCTGGGGAAAGAAAGTTCTGTAGAACCAAATTAAGATGCGCCTGTTTTCCTTCCAAATTTTTTTCTTGGAGGAGATCCAATCTCATGAATCATACAAATCATCCCAACTCTGGGCCGAAAAAAAAATGGAAATGAAACCATCGAAGGCTGTAGTGATTCGTTTAGACTGCGATACAAATGTTGGATTCGTGGTTGGTTTCCCCTGATTGGCAAAATCATGAACCATACCATCCATGCAAATATGTACTGTATATTTACCAGCAACTTCCAGTCAGGGTGCCAATTAAACCCTGACGGACGGGAATTGACAAGTCTTTAGGGAACCATTTGGCACACTAATTGAAAGGTCCAGGTGTTTATTATATTAATAAATGGTATATTTGCCCAACTATCTCGGTACATCTCAGGACTCTTCAAACTAGTAGTTAAATAAAATTAGAGTAAAACCTGTTCAAACGGCAAAAATACCATGAATGCAAATTCGTGACAAAAAAAACCCTGAGCTGGAGATCGCGAAATCCTTTTTAGATATTTTTGGGGCTTATACCATCCCAAAAAGGATGCTGAGTGAACTGGCAGTGCAAATATATATATATATATATACATTCCTAAACCTGAATTAAGGGTCCTTCCTTGTTCCTTGAAGAGCACACCCCCGGCCGCAGCGAATGCAGCAAAGAGTGCACTCATGTCCTGAGACCACATTGGGTTAATGTCCTTGGTGTGATACGTGAAGACCACGAATGCCATAGCAAGCATTGCAGGTCAAAAAGAAATAAACCACTAATCAAGCTAAACCTCGGCCTTCCGTCGTTTTCTCACCCTTCTCATTCCCAGGTCGGCTTTTCGATACCGTTCATTCCATGTATCGGGAAAGATTTGATTGTCCAGCGTTGAAAAAATCTCCGGAACCACGTCAAGAAATTTCGAAGGTCCCTTGGAAAGAATCGATTGTAGAAGCTCAACAACCTCTTTTTGGCAAGGGATGGCTGGTCGTACTTTGATTCCCTGATAAAATTTTTGAAAGCCCTGAATGTAGCACGAGTTACACTTTCCCGTCGTCAGCTTGGGTGTAATTGACTGCACCACCAAAGATTGAACATGCTCAAGCAAGTGCTGACAATTTGAACCAAACTCTGAAAGATTCGCCCCCATTTCTTTTGCTTGAAAAAATGACCCCGGCTGCATTAGTCTCTCTTGTCCCCATTGATCCTTACGCCGCAACGGTAAGTAGCACTGATTGAAAAGCACCCAACTCAGTGCCAATTCAGGCCAGCAAATTCCTGTCTGTCGACCTGTGGGTCCAAGTGGATTGTCCGGCCAACGAAACTGACGCAACCACCTGATCGTTCGATTTGCATTTTCGTGTCCCCAAGCACAAACTTGTAATTCAACAATGTTGTATTGACCATGAAAGACTGTTGGGTTGTCCACATCCCATTGTGAAAAAGCCTGTACGATTTCCGGTTGGGCACAGGCCCTCGTCCCCTGTTCAGCAACTGCTTGTTGTTTCAGAGCTTGAGAACGTTTTTCAGCAAGTTTAAGCTGTAGTCGAAAAACCTGCACCAGTCGTTCCCTTTCCTGAAGAGTGTTTTCTGCCCGTTTTTTCAAAAGCGTCACAAGTTCCGGTTGTAATTTCAAGCAAGTTTCAACCGCTATCTGCATATTGATTTCCTAAAAGACTATAGAGCTCGAGATCGTCAGGTGTGTCAAGGTCCGTGTGAGCTTTCACTTTGACAAAACTGACTGTCATGTCATCCCGAAGCGGCCACAATCTACAGAAGATATCAAAATGTTCCAAATCTGAAAGTTGTTGAAGGGATTCAGCCTGAAAAAACCTATGGAAAAAATGAATGGCTGTAGCACTGTCTGTATGTATTCGCCCCACACCAAAGTGCCGCAAAATTGTTTCAATTGCCAGTAATTCAGCACGTAAGATGTCTTGTTCGCCAAAAACACGATTCGCACATGCAGTGAGAAAGGTCGGTGGAGTGACATCTTGGTGTCGTGCAAAACGTGCCATTGATCTCCTTTCTGAATCACTTTGACAAGCATCAAAAACAACACTGTAAGCAGCAAAACGAGATGTAACAAGGTGTGGATATTGGCAAGATCCATCTGTGTACCAATTAATTGGCAATGACTTCTTTTGAAAGGAAACAACCATTTTTTGCACAGTTGCGTTGATTATCCCGTGGCTATGGTCAAATTGTGCAAGGTCTAAAGCTTCTGAATCAGGATGTACATGTAGTACTGTGAATTCAGGAAGTAAGGACCCTGAGAAATTTATTTCTGAAATGGTGTCAGAAAATTCTTCACGAATATCATTCCCTATAGGACATTCAAGTAATCTGTGAGTTTTACTATCTTCCATGGAGCAGAAAGGACACTCAAGAGTATGCTCTGTGCACCAATGTTGCTTTTGTGTGGGTAATTGCACTGCACCCGAAATTTCACGTAGGTAGTTTTTTCCTTTCTTCACATGAAAATTTTGCAAGAATGGCAACAGTGTCATATCTGTTAATATCTGGGAAACCAAAGAGTTTTGATCTTTGGGTATGCATAACAAGAAGTGATTGCATCCAAGCTTGCATGGCAAAACGAATCAATCTTTTATGGCTGATTTTGAGAATCGGAAATTTCAGGAAGGTCGCCAAAGACAACATACCATTTGAATCAATGTTCCATGAGAGCTGGTGAATCACAAATCCGAAAACACTGGCTGGCCCTTTGGTGGCTTGCAATGTACCACGGAAGGACGAAGCAATTCTAAAGAACCAATACCGTGTTTCATCATCTGATTTATGGAGATACTTTTTTGCTGTCAAGAGAACTTTTAGCCAAATCCAAAATTCTGGGTCCAGGATAACTTTGTTAGTTAAAGCAAGAGTTATGGCTGGTGAAGCTGAATAGGCTTTTCCGATTAGTGAGTTTTGCACTTTTGTTCTTATACGGGTAAGTTCATCATGTGAAGGCATTATCAATTCGCATCCATGAAACATTGCTGGGTAAACACTGGATCTAAGCATATGTTCCTTTACCGAAAGGTCTTGTTGCATAGATTGAAGTCTTGCAAGTCTCTTTAGCCCATTATCTATCCTGGTTTTTGCCAAGCCTCGGACACGTTGACCTGAGTAATGAAGCTGTAATCCCAAATCCCCTGCTGCATGTTTTCTAACCACTTGATTATTTGCAATTGGTGTAAGAAGGCTAGCTAGGGTATCGGCCTCACGATTGCAAGTTGTCCAAAACCAAGTCTTGCTCCAGTCAATTGTGAGTCCCGCAGAGTCAAGCAATTGCAATGTATCACGAAGAATGATGGAATGCATCTGTATGTCATTGACTCTCCAACCCCAGTTATCCGCGTAGGCTGAGAGAGCCAGCTGATTATTGAGGAAGGGTCTTCTAGATACAAAGAAAATCCAAGCACAGCTTACGGCTATCATGGTTACTACACTGAAGGTGTCACCTTCCGGGAAGCCGCAGGTTGTGCTTCCTGCAATCCAAACTTCACCTGAAATTACCCAGTAGCGACAAAGTCTTGTTAAGGAAATGAACCACTGTTTTAGAATGTTTATTGGGATACCAATGGCACGTAGCATGGCAAAAGCAAAAGTCCATCGAATGCAATTGAAGCATTTTTTGAGGTCCAATGTTAAACCAGACCTTGTGTGATGTCTTGCTTTTGCCAATTCTAGCTCTAGCTGCATCTGGTGAGCATTGTCAAAAGCACCACGTTTTGGAAGGAGACCTGTAATGCTCGGAGGTGCCCATTCAGATAATACTCTCAACAAGTGTCTACTAGAGACAGCACTCCACAATCTGTAGAGTTGTGCCATAATGGTGATGGGCCGTGTTTGTCCATTGCTGGGTATATCTTGTGTCTTTGCAAGTGGACAAGTGAGTCCAATCATGAACCATTCCGGAAAACCATGGTGATATGATGTAAGAACATTTGCTATGTCTTGAAGCATGTCATCTGATAAGAATTTGAGCTCTTGAGCACTTATCATATCAATACCTCTTGCCGAATGACTTTTGAGTTTTTTAACTGCATCCTGCCAAAAGGAAAGACCAAAATCAATCTGGTAAGCTGGATGTGGGGGAAATGTCGATGTAATTTCCTGAAAATTGGCGTGCATGAAGACATCATCTATGTTTGTGTCATCTCTTTGCCAAATCGGATTCCAAAACTGATTTAGGGAATGGGCTATTTGCTGAGGCGAATGTGCAAAAGTAGTTTGATGCGCTTCTACTTGTTTCGGAAGCTCCAAGATACAAGTATTGCAAACTTGCATACAGTACATATTCTGATCACAAATCTTGAAGATTTCACCATCAATCAGGATTGGAAAGTCAGAATGGAATTCATCAATTTTTTCCCCATAAAGCTCAAAATGTCCAGGTTCAGCAAGTGGTGCAACAAGAAAATCCCTTTTGATGGAATGTTGGATTTCAGTGATTGGTGGAAAACCTGGACCTCTAACGCATCGAAAGGCTTGTTTGGAATATCCATCTCCTGTTGCATCGATACGTCTGGCATAAATCAATTTTTTATGTACCCACCTAGCGTCTGCTTTAAGAGCGGCTTCAACTTGGAAATGAACAATCTGTGAGAGATCAAAAATCCACGGATAGCTCGGCAGAGGCCAAGAAGGTGGTCCGAGTTCTGGATGTTGCTGAACCCAATGCAAAAAAGGAGTTGACTCAAAGGCATGACTTTTGCAAATGACTTTCCATTCAATTTTCAATTCCTCAAAAGTAGTTGGTTTAAAGATACCTTGTTCAAACTTCTTCAGTCTGATCTGAAAAGATTGTAGGCGTCTTAATTGTTTTACTTTTTGGGTAGTTTTCATAGTAAGGACCTCGCAGGATGGTTCAAAATCCCCATGTCTTGCACGACGGATTGCTGCATGAACCGGGGTTTTCTTTGGTTGTATAGGCTGACATCTACCTCGATATGCAAAAGGCAAACGAGTAGGATTCTTTGCAGTCATGGTATTTTCTTTGCTTTGAATATATAGAGCATGATCAGCAACTTCTTCAATCATATATCCAACTTCTTCAATTGTAGTAGGTTTACATCTCCATGAAAGAGAATCAGTTGCGGCTTCTCGAAGATCATCTATGCCTACATGAATGAGTTGTTTTGGATATCTTAAAAGTTGTCTAAAAAGCCCTTTTTCAGGTGGGATAAGCGAAAAAGTAACAGGTCTGTGTGTAGCAAACCAGGTGCTTTCAAGTACTGCAATGTCATGCAAATGTGGTAGCAACGAAGGTGAGATGATGGCAGTATCTGGATTCGTGACTTCTTTGCATGATGGCGGCATGTTGCAGCCATATTTTTTGTGATATAGAGAAAACAAATGTTCAAAACCTTTTGATTCAAGCTCCGGCCAAATTTCAAAATCCACAACCGGCATGTTAAGATCCCCCATGATTATCAATGGCAAGGGTAAGTGCAGTGACTGATCATAAGCAAGTCTCATCAGCTGATTATTAAAATCAATAGCCTCAGAGTTACTCAGTGGTTTACAGTAGAGCACAATGACCTGAATGTGTGATTGTCCAAAAGATACTTCACTATGAAGGATTCTCGGGTTTGCCGTCCAGGTATTTGGCAGTTGCAATCTCGCTGGTCGAAAAGGAATTGTGGATATCAATCCAGTACCATTTGCTTTTCCTTTGGCTGCTTCATAACTTGTAATGGTATTTCGAAAAGGTTGCACGGGTGTCGACCATTGGCACTGCATCTGATGTTTTCTCATTGAGGCAGTGAAGTGGTTCTGCATAATCTCCGTGGCTGCTGTTTCTGATAATGAAACAAGATGACACGTTTTGGCTTTGATGAGGTTAACATAGCTATCCTCCTTTTTTGCAATAGAGGTTGGATTAGTGATACAAAAACGAATTAGTTCTGGCTTGGAACGTCGACGAGCAGGTCCTGGATTTAAAGCTTCCCCGAACCTGAAACCTGCCCCCAAAAAAGGTCTCCAAGCAACGACAAGACTTACAGTAGTCCAAAAGAAATTTTGCTGACAAAGGCTTACAAACATGTCCTTTATTTTGGCAATGTAAGTCGGATTTGCAATGCAAAAATTGACAAAATTCGGAAGTGCCTTACGGCTTGATGACCCACGGTTAGTGGCTTCAACGAAACCAGCCCCTGACCATAAGTTAGGTATCCAAGCAAAAAATAAGGCAACTCCGATACGGAACTGAAATGACCTGAAGGTAAGTGTTCGACCTAATGCAGCAAACTACCGAATCCGAAAAAGGTCTTACAATCAACGATCACAGATGCAGTAATTGACAAAAATTGACAACGAGGCGGCAAAACGAAGGTTAGATCCAAGATGCGATAAATGACCCCAATATTACAATAAAGTAATGCCCCTAACAAAATGGCCAGTGTTGTTTCAACAAACAAGAGACAAAGAACAACAAGCAGAACAAAACTGACCATGATATGGATTAGTCACATCTCAGCATCCTCCTGTTCATTGGGTGCTTTTCGCTTAGGCACAGCTCCCAACAATTGCTTCAATTCTCTCATGTTGTCATCAAAGGTTTTAGATTGTTGTTGCAGAGCACCACTAAACGAAGCATCAAGCTCTTGTTTGACTTGACTAAGCCTCTGGTCAATGTGGCTTCGGATTGCAACATCTTGTTTCTTGACATCTTGTCGGAATTTCTCAAAATTGGCGTCTTGGTCAGCTTGATGTTCATGGACCTTAGAAATCGTTTCTTCAAGCTTTGCAATGCGTTCATCTTGGGCTGTCAGTTTTGCTTCATGTGGACCTTGTAGAGGCCTAGAAGCCTGTGGTGCAATGTTCGGTTTTGCACCTTGCCAGTTTGCCCAGGATCTTTCATCAGCAAACCTACTTGAGTGTTTGGTTCATCTCTTCTGACAGCATTCATGAATGGACGAGGACCCGCAACAACAGGATGAGTGGAAGAACCTGTTTTCGGTGGCAATTCACGAGTTAACACAGGGCTACCATTGAAGGTAAGCTGCATCGGTTTTGGCCCTTCTGCACATCCTACGATCCAAGTGGTTGGACCAATAGCCCTCAGGGGCTTTACTTGCCATTGAAACTGCTCGGCCCATGACTGAATCATATCTGATGTGGCTCCAAAAGGCAGGCTTTCCAACTTGAAGACCTTGTTGGTTGCGATATCTTTGGGTGGAGTAACCCCTGGAAAGATCTTGTCCCACGCCGTTGTGAAACTTGCTTTTTCAACTCTCAGTGCAAGTCTATCTTTCGATTTGGCTAGACCTGCAGCACCTTGAACATTTGCTGCTAGGATGCGGCACTGTGAAAGATCTTGTCCTTGTGACAACCATATGAGTTTCCAACGATCACATGGACGCCCCTGCTGATCTTTTGGTGTCATCCACAGTTTATTATATCCACTGGCACGAAGACCTTCAGTGAGTGCTGCATCCTTGATAGCACAGTGTACTTGAATGGATGTTGAGTCTGATGGCGAACAAGCATTCCTTCCTTTTCTAAATGACTTTCCCCAGATTGAAACAAGGCCCTCTGGTGAATTCATCTGTTGCTTCAAGAACTGATAAGGGTTTTGAATGATACGGTGCCAATCATCAGTCCAATCATTCTTCCATAAAGTAACAGCGACAAGTGAGCATCCAACGTGAGGCACTTTGGTGGTTTCTTGTGTTTTTGGAAGCAAGGACTTTTCACCGAACTGAAAAAGACTGCATGCAAGGAGAACATCACGACCGTTCGGATCAACACATGGAATATTGATCTTCATACTTGTCAGTGAAGTATCTACGGTTGGTTCGCCTATGATTGCAAGAGCAAGCTCATCTGCTGATATCTTTCGACCATCTCTCAACCATGGAACGGCAAAATCAGGAGTGCACAGCATGATTCCATGAAGGTGTCCTGCAAAATCATGTATGTGGGTGCAATCCGTACCATCTTGATTGTAGAGAAATCCAGGTTTGACACTGTAGTTGTCTGGGTTTGGCATGACAATCTTCTTCTTTGCTTTGCTCTGACCAGAATGGGCTGACGAAAGCGTGGTTTGCACGGTTGGGATTCGAATCGAACTGGCTTCCATGAGTGCTTTAATCTCTTTGAGCTTTTGTGGTCCTTGGGGTACTTGGANGGAAGCGACTGGAGTCACCTTTTTCACACCCTGAGATTCAAAGAGGGTTTCAATGCTTTCACTAACCCATTTCAGTTCAAATCCTTCTTCAAGCAAAGTGGATGCTAAAGAGTTCTTGATCTGCACACGATGCCCTGATTTAGAGGTAGTAGCAGGTCCTCCACCACTGACTTCACCAATCAAATGGAATGTGAGAACATCGGTTGAGTCTTCTACAATCAAATCTTGAATGGTGGTTTCATGGGTAGCCTGCTTGCCTTTGTGCACAAAGCGATGATTCAATTTGGAAACCAATGGCAAAACCAAGCAATCAAAAAGGTCAATGAGGTCACCTAGTTGAAGTGTTGTCTGAACTGGTGCAATCCACAAAGGCCTGCTCAACCATTTGATCCGAATTGTGGGTCCGATACCCTTGAATTGCTCTGCAAAGGTACGAAATGCATTCACAACCAATTGGACGCGAAATGCAAAAATGGGCACAGGGCATCGACTGTTGGATGGCTGAAAAACACACTGGTGTCCCTTTCCGATACTAGTGATCTCAGCTGTATATCCACATTGCTTCAAGATGTCCTCAGAAAGTACAGATTTCCAAATTTCAGCCAAAAGTAAAGTAGCTTCAAGTGGTCCATGGAAGATGAGAAGCAGTGAGTGCGTATCAGGATCCCATGATGCAGTACTCTGACACAGATTCGAAGTGACAAGTAGAAATCCAACATTGGTGTAATCAAGCCTCTGGAAATCTGATGGTATTTCAAACTTGAAAGTGCCTAGATCATGTTCCGGATAGACCACGAGGAGAGGTGATAGATCGTGTTCCGGAAGCTGATCAAATTGGTCAAACAGTTTGATATGACCATTCTGATTGGCCGAGAGTCTGGAATCTTCATTCGAATGCATCAAGGTGAGCATGTTGTCCTGATAAAGACACAAAACACTTTCTTTGGAATGGCATGAAGTTGGAAGTGTCGCAGCTGGAGATAGCATCAAGGAGCAACTTGATTCATCATCAGTATATTCAATTTGATATTCAAAACCCCAAACTGCAAGGATGTTCTGATAAGGCAATGTTTCTTGAAACCAAAACTTGAACTCCCCTTCAGGTGTGACAATCTTCCCAAGAAGTACCGGGGTAAAAGCAATGGTTGGTGAGATATCGACAGTGTCATTTGGAGTGATCGGTGAATGCTCCATATCTGCTGCATCAGAGACGATCTCAAATTGATGGAATGAGAGATCCAGTGTCTGTGCTGGTGGGATTTCTTCATCTGCTTTAGTCACTTGCCCAAAAGTCCAAGGCCGAAGTCCATCGAAAGTCCAACAGTGACCAGCAGGCAATCTTTCAGCAACAATGACAGACTCAAAGGAATCAATCACATTACACTGACGCTCAGATAGGGCAAAAGGCTCCCTGGAATAGAAGCTCCCTGTTCGAATCTCAAGACAGAAGCACTGCTCAAATTTGAATCTGTGATGATCCAAGGTTCGCAAAATTTCATGAAGATCCAAAGCAGCAAATTGTGGAATCATACGAAGTCCATTTACGATGAGAAGCAAAGCATGATGTAGGGTGATTTGATTACCCAAAACCTGATATGCTTGCTTACGATCATTCACAACGAAATGTGTTCCATAAGATGCATGTAAAGCTAAGATTTCACTTGGATGCCAATGTCTGATTACATCCTGTTTGGGTTGATAGTAGTGTGCAAGAAAGCCTTTGGCACGAAGGGTGTGTTCATCAAAACAATGCTGAAATCCATAGGATGCCATGAATGTAGGCAAAATTGCATTACCATCATAGCATCTGCTTTGCAGTGCTTTGTCAATCGGAGTATTAAATCGCTTTCCCGGTGGCAAAAGATCATGTTTGGCTGCTAGTTAGTTTGACTTCATCTGAGAGGATGAGAGTTTCATCAGTATCAAATTCTTCATGGATGGCATCAAAGTCAAAGGGACTACAAGCCGTTCTTGGTTGCCAAAATTGAAAGGGCGAAGGAACCAAATTCTCATCAGCTATACGATAGAACAAGGCTAACCATCTTACCCTAGTGGTAGGCAAATGATCTTTACAATCAACCAGTTTGGACCATTTGGCACGATAACCTGCCCATGCAAATTGCATTAGGATTTTATGATGGTGGTCATGTGTAAGAAACCCTCCAACAGTTTCATACAGGATGATTCGTGGACGCAAAAACTTGCAAACTGCTATGCTCTCTGCTGCTGCCATACCATCTAAAGATGATAGCCCTGATCCTGCTGCTGCATTGGACCATGGTTGGCATGGTGCCGATATCGATATTGCATCTGGCTTCCATTTTGCAATTGCAGAATGCCATGTTTTTTGCGTGATGTCACCGTGAATGACACAATCATCTTGCATACCACAAAATGCATTTTGGGGCATTACCCTAGTTCCATCTAAAAGTGGAATTCCTAAAGACACTGCAAGGTTATGTGCAATTCGGATATCATATTCAATGGCAATGGATTGAACAGGAATTTGGTGACGTTCTCTGAGAAGATGTAAACCACGTGTCCAACCCGCAAAACCTCCACTAAAAAGTTCAAGCCAATGAATCCGATCTGAACCCACTTTGTGATCAACTGGCATCACAATGGTGTCTTCGCAAAGTCGAAAAATTGCAGAGTCACTCGGGAAAACTTCTTGCACACCACACAAAAAATACTTCCCATTCGCTTCAGGATTTGTCAACCTTGCGTCCCATAAAATTGAAATCTTGTCGAGATCCATGTCATTGTTGTATGCAACCCACTGTGACAAAATCTGTGATGTGCTGCATCCCTCTGGAACCAATTGTATGGCTTCAAAATTCCCAGAACCATTTGAGGTAAGATTCTTCACAAGAATAGATGGCCTTTCGGTGATTTGACAACCAGGGGATCCCATCAAATCGTACTCCCAAAGTAGTTCATTGAACATAGATGTCATGACCCAATCCGCGCCCCAAACACTAAAGGCGACAGGTTTGCTACGTGAAAGCTTGGGCCTAAAACCTCCTGAATTAAGGGTATCTTGGGGGAATTCCCTCACCATTTGGGGTGATCTTGGCTGAGGTCGCTATTTGTTGTCCAAATCCGCCCGCACCGTAGGTGCAAAAGGGCGTGTCTTTCCGGAGGCACTAACACAGTCAGCTTTAGCTGGGGGGGGGGTCCCTTTTTTTGCAGGTAAAATGCATGGTACGTTCATAAAACACCGTAATTTACAGCATTTTGAGGCCCCAGACAGTCTGCGGTAGTTTTTGGGGTTAGAACTTTGCAGCAAAGATTGTGACAAATAAAATGTCAAATTTAGGTGCAGTTTAGCTATTTTTGGCGATTTAACGCCTTCTTGAGTCCGGATGAGCGGTGGCAAAAATGCAGCAAAAAATGATTGATTTTTTACTTGACGAGCACGAGCTGAAAAAATGCGAAAAATTGTTCCAAAACATCGTTTTTTTTTGCATGTTGTCTTGTCCAAACACTGTAAATACCACTGTTTTTGGTTGGTTTGCTTTGAGAACTGGAAGTGAAAACATGAAGAAAACCGTGGTATTTGCGGTACATTTAAAACCCCTTGTTGAAAAAACATCGCAAAACACAGTGTTTTCTACACGTTCGCTAAAAACACTGTAAATAGCGATGTTTTGGACGATTTTCGTCCTTGACGCTGCCAAAACGTGGTAAATACCAGTGTTTTTTCTTTTACAAGCACAAAAATCGCGCAAAATACAATGTTTTTGGACGTTTTTAACCTAAAATATTTGACCAGGAACCACAACAACAACAACAACAACAACAACAACAAGAAGAAGAAGAAGAAGAACATATGACACCTTGTAAGCTTGGTGCGGGCGGACCCTGCCGCGGAGCGGCGTGAATACAATCCCTCCCCCCTAAAAAAACTTGTATATACATACAATCTGAATCGATCTTATACATTATATAGATGCAGTAAAATGCTTGAAAACAACCCTATCTTCTTGATTCTTGATACCAAGCATATCCTTATCTTTACCTCCAATAGGACCAGGAAATAGACATTTAAACAGACTCCTTGTCAAGCCTCATAAAAACCTGACAAAGGATCTGAAGTTTTTCTCACCGAAACCCTGAAGATTAACAACCGGAAAATGGATCTCAGGAAATAGATTCCTTTTTGGAACCTATGATCTCTTGCGTTTTCATTCCTTAAATTTGTTGGGGGATGGTGGTGGGGCCCTGGTTTTAGCCTAGAAATCTGACAATCACCTGCATCTGACCCGCCGGGTTTTCCGTGCTGCAACTTCGGAGGATTGCACTTTGGTTGAAAGGTGCATCCGGACACCTGGCGGCGAACGAACAACCAAAAAAAAAACACACACGAATCCAACAGAAACATCTGGTTGGTGGTTCAACTCACCAACCCATTTTGAAAAATATATGCTGCAACAGTCAAATTGGGTGTTCATTCATCTTCCCCAAATGTTCGGGGATGAACATAACCAAAAAAATAGTTGAGTTGCCACTATACCTAAGAAATGATCTAATCATTATTGGATCTACACCCTCAACCTAGGATGCGGATTCCTCGTCACCACCAGATTGATTTAAATATCCATTTTTAGGCCACCGGGAATCCCAACCTAAACCTTCGGTTGGGGGTAGATCCGAGTCAAATTAGATCATCTGCCCAAATTCCGGGGAATAAAAATTCAAAATGTTTGAAACCACCATCTACACTCCCGAAAACTAACATGTCCCCAGAAAATTGATGGTTGGAAGATGTATTTCCTATTGAAATAGTCCCTTTTTTAGGGGACATGTTAGTTTTCCAGGGTGTATACTCTTTTGGGTTTCCACATGGTGTGGACATTTTACTGACAACTTTCATCTATATAGATAAGATGGATCAATGTTCAGCTGGTCCAGTTTGTTTTGAGGGCAGTCCAATCATTTTGAAGGATACGTATGTACCAATTTTGTATGTTCGTATAATGCATCCTCGAATTATATGTATAAGTACAGAACACTATACAGCTCCACAGTTCGAACTGTGTTTAGCGACTCGTGGATGGTAAGGGCACATCCACATCTCTTCCGTTGTTTGCGTATGACTTTTTGAAGCCAACCAGTTGGCATGGTTGGAATCTCTCGGTTCTTGCTAGGGTTTCATGCAGATATGTACATATACTATATGAACTGGCGCAGGATTTCGTGGACTTATTATCATTTAATAACTATATAAATATTCTGACTACCAGTGTCCCATTCTCCTGAGCTGGCATTCTTCTCACAACAATCGAACTAAAAATACCAAGAGTTGAACATATTCAGAAGTTTGGATTTACCAGGTCACCACCAGTCATACTTGGAAGCTATCATATAATATAGATGGCGCAACCCCCATGTATTGGTTTATCAATGTTTATCATATCTCCGAAAACTAAGCCACCTTTTGGGAGTGGCGATCGCCATCTACTTCCATCTACTTTCACTACGGTGTAAATCAATAGCAATGCTCCTAGTGCTGACGCCACTAGGAAAGCATCCCAACATCAAGCATTGTGCTAAGAGAAGTAATGAAACAACCAACCCAGGCAAGTGTGTCTGGGCTGGAAAAGTTTCCAACAACTAATGCGCAAAGAAACATAGAGACACTTAAAGTTCTTCAGGATTTGTTTCTCAAAAATACAATTGAAAATAATTGAATTGAAAATAATTGCTTGCACAAACTGGCAGGTTTTCTTCATTGTTTTGTCTACCCTGGAATCTCATATTTGTAGAGGTTTCAAGGTTGAAAGCTTCAGTTTAAATTGTTGTTCCAACAGTTCCCAGCTGAAAGATACTGAAAGTGCAAAACCATCGTTGATTTGGACGTAACTGCTTGTTTTG
The DNA here is from genome assembly GCA_000507305.1 of Breviolum minutum Mf 1.05b.01. Lineage (NCBI taxonomy): Eukaryota > Dinophyceae > Suessiales > Symbiodiniaceae > Breviolum > Breviolum minutum. The sequence goes on from DF241710.1 coordinate 34,913, forward strand.
GATCCACATTTGCGGGTAATGGCAGTCCGATTGCCAAGAGTTTTTGGGCAACCCTACTGCAACATACCCACCATCACCACCTCACACATTCCTCGTGTTCACATCTACATCCACCGCTCTCGTGCAATTCAACAACAACAACAACAACAACAACAACAACAACAACAACAACAACAACAACCACAACCACAACCACGACAACAACAACAACAACAACGACAACGACAACAACAACAACAACGACAACGACAACGACAACGACAACGACAACGACAACGACAACAACAACAACAACAACAACAAGAACAAGAACAAGAACGAGAACGAGAACGAGAACAAGAACAAGAACAAGAACAAGAACAACATCATCATCATCATCATCATCATCATCATCATCACCATCATCATCATCATCATCATCATCATCATCATCATCACTATCACCACCACTCCCTTCCCCAGTCCATAAAACCATCATGTTTTCCACACAACCAACTACTGTCCACCGGCCAACAAAAGCACCTCTTCTGTTCGGATCTTGCTCCTTAACTCTTCTTTCTTCTCCTGGGTTTTGCGGTGTCGCCACATCAGCAGCTCTGCATGAGTGGCGCTGCCAGATTCACCTGCCGCTGCCAACTGCCGCTGTTCTCCCCTGAAAATCCATATATCCATGGTTGAAAGATGAAGTCCCCCTTTTTTGGATTGCCTATTTTCAGAGTTTTCCCCAGATAGCTTTAGCTATAGGGGTTCTTACTTCCAATAGGGGGGAGGGCGACGAACCACTTTGGCGGATTGGACGTGGCACCAGAATGCCATTGCAGG
>DF241710.1:36022-76883 GCA_000507305.1 Breviolum minutum Mf 1.05b.01
TAGTGGGGGAGGGCGACGAACCACTTTGGCGGATTGGACGTGGCACCAGGGTGCCAGTGCAGGGTGCAGTGGACGTGGTGCCATTGCTGGGTGCCAGTGAAGGGTGCCATTGTAGTGCGCTATGGTTGGGGTGGAGGGTGACGACCTAACACAAAAATTGTTTTTTGCTATGTGGGGTCTATGCTGGTGTAATTTGTTTGCTAGTTTCAGGGAGTGTAATCCCTATAACACAAGGATGTGTCTCTCCCGCAAACAGCTCAAACAATCAAGTACGAAACATAACATTGGACGATTCTCCATTTCTATGACGGGTGAACAAGAGATTCAACTTGAATCTGTACCTGGTCACTCATCAACAGGGCGATTTCCACCACCAAAGTCAAAAAAATCTGTCTGTAATGAAATTCACCCAAACAGATCTGGATATGCTATACAATCATTTTCAAACCAGAATCAGGGTTGCTCAAACTTTCGTTCAGGTTTTACGAAGTTCTTCATTTCTAAAAACTTGTTTTTTTTAGTGACCATTTTCCGTCACGTGGGTCCCGTCACAGCGACTTTGACGTTACAGATATGTTGTCAACAGTGTGTTGTTATGATTTATCGTTGGTTCCGCGAGGTGGTTATGTTGTGGAGGCACTAAGTGCCTATTCAACTGTTCACCTTCCAAGGGCACCTCATGTTGAACCAACCCTGGAGTCGTCCAAGGACTCGACCAAAGAAATAGCAAACTTCACCAAGTCGACGATGACTTTCAAGGTAGGGAATCTTACAGTACCCTCCAGGGAACTAACTAACATATCCCACCTTGAGGAAAGGAAACTCATCTTGAAAAGTGTCTTGGGAGTGGGTATGTGATCGTTCCCAGGAGGGTAATCAACATGACAACGGAAAATCACCATTTCTAATAGGAGATACATCTTCAACTGGTTGTTTTTCCATTGTCATGTAAGTTTTCGGGGGTGTAGTCGGCTTGACTTTCAGGCTTAAGACATATCAATGACATTTTCGTGACATATGACATTTTCGTGCCCATGGCCCTTCCCATGAAGCCACCTTTCTGCTTTTTCAGCAGTTCATCAGCCATAGCTCTACTCTTGGCATCGATAGCTGGTGGGACTACCACCTGGGACAAGAAACACCACCGACTCGACATTGAAGTACCCACAGCCACCACATTGAGTCAGTAAAGAGTTATCCGACATGACATGAAGTGCCTAAAAAAAAAATCAAAGATCACATCATATATGAATGAATGATACATTAATGATTAATGTCTATACTGCATTTTACACACCCCTATTAAAGGCCCTTTTGTTTCTTGCTTGGTGCAAGAATCCTCTGATAGTCAGTCCTATGGCGTCAAGCTTGAGTTTGATCCGTTAACATCATTTTTCCCATCACCCAGGGCTCCAAACGACGGTCTCCTCCTTCTCCAAGGACTTCTCCTGGAGAAAAAAACATCGTCCGTAGGTTTAAAAAAACAACGTGGGCAAAAAATGTGGAAGAGTCAACAAATCCTGTCCTTGTGAAAAATGAGTTACTAATATTTACGTATCACTTACCTAAAATTCAAATCGGATTCGTGTCATACCTTGATGATATTTTGGGTTGTTTCATGTACTGAGTGTCATTCACACCAGGAATACCCAGATCCAAATAATGCCCTTCAATGTTACAGCCAGTGAACCATGCTTCTTCAGATTTTGTCGTGACTTCCTGATTTTCTTTTTGTTGGATGAAAAGGTGAAAGTGTTCGCCGATGGGAATTCTTTGACAAATCTGAAACACAAAATACCCTACAAAATCCAAAGTTATTTGGATCCCCTCAAAAAATAGATCCTAAACTCCCACCAAAATATTCTCTAGGTTCTTAATAGTTCTTCAAAGAGATTAGAATCAACAATAGATACTGCAACTATAATTACATATCTAGTGTGGGGTCTAGCACACTGTCAGGGGTCTTACCGGAAACCATTCTCTCCAAAAATTCAAAAAAGCGGATACCTGTTGCGCTTGGTAGTGCATCCGATGGGTGTAGAGCGGTTGAAACCTGAATCGCTGCACGGGAATAGTGAAGGTTTCGAACCCTTCTTGGAATCAAACACAGTGTGGCAGATTCTTTGAGAAGCAGCAGGTAGTAATACACATTTGGATGAAACTTGTTCAAACCATTTGAAGTAGGTCCCCTTGCCATTTTGTTTTTGTGAAGTTGTTAGAAGCATCTGAAGATCTCAAATTTTCTTCCTGACAACTCATCATCATATCAATTTTCATTTTTTCAAGTAAGAATCACCTACAAAACCTAACACGAAAACGCACATTTTTCCAGATTGATTTATCTTTGTGATCAACCCTTTTTTAAGGGGTGCAATGTGTTTTCCCAAAAACATACAACCCAAAACATGAGGCAAGCCAACCCCTGGAAAACTTGGGACACGATTTTTGGAATCCGTGAAACTCCCCTCCCTTTTGTGGTCCCAGGTCGTATGTAGAATATCAAGGTGAAGGTTTGGGATGTTTTTCACATCTACCCTCCCCTGAAACTAACGTAACATAGCCATGGAAAATCCACCATTTGTGATGGTATTTACCCAGGAAAAAAAGGGGATTTGTCATGGGCGATTTCTGTTAGTTTCAGGGAGGGTAAAGGCTTTACCGTTACCCCCCGGGAAATTGAACGAATGATTCACCCTCCATTCATATCTAAAGGCCGAAAAAAGTTCACATCAATATGGGCGTGATTTTGGGTATTTGGCTGGTAAAAAAGTTCGGGTGTTACCATTGATGGAAGCAGTCCGAAAAACCACCTGCGATGTCTAAAACCCCTGTAAGTAGTGGGATAAACTATCTACTAACTGGTGAACGCCGGATTTCTGAACCATCAACAGTATGCAATGTCATCCGGGTGCTTCCATCAAACTCGCATCTCCAGTGAATTTTTCGGAGAATTTCTGCAACTCCAAACCGGGAAATCACCAGCATCCAACAATTCTGGGATGTTGCCTCCCTTAATTGAGTAAATAAACTCTTGAATCCCAATGCTCACCCCACTAAATTTGAGTTCATATAGTGAATAACATGTTATGGTATATATATACTTCCATTTTGTTGTAACCCATTTACCACCCTAAAGATTTTCTAAGCATGTTATCCCAACTATCATTTCTCCTTTGCCCTGTTTCCCCCGATTTGAGCTTCTCGAAACTCACTCCGCAAGCGAATGGGATCGAAGCGCAACAACAACTCCACGATGCGGCGGCCTTTTTGGTTGTTGGAAAATCCCCAATGGTTTGGTAAATAAATCATGGAAAAACTAACACATGGGAACCATGGGGATATAAACATTTCAATGATGGTTTGGTAAACAAACATGTTCACATACTTTGACTGATTACTAACAAATATTTTCTGAAAATTTATGCTTTGGTTTAGATAATTCATTTCCTGGTAAAATGGTCCCTGTTCAGGTGATATGTTAATTTTCAGGGGGGTAATAGGAAATATATTGGGCCCTACCAAAACTCTGAAGGTCAGTATGGTTCCCTGCAAAAAAATGAATGGAATATTTACCCACTGTTAAACAGGGCTTTGGCAACCCCCAGCATATACATTCCATACATCTGAATTCATGGTCCATTTTGTCATATCTTCTTCTTTTAGCTATATCATATATGTATGTTATCTGTTGCTTGCTCAAGCATATCTGGGTAAAGGATGTGGTACTTCACCAATTTGAATTTGTATTTTATAGGTCGTTTCTTTTGAGATCATGTTGGGAATTATTAAGGGTTCTTTTGTTTTCTTTTGCGAAAAGGCTCAAGTGATGTTCTCCATCTTTCTGACAACCCTTATACCTTTTTTCCAACAAACCACTTAAAGACCTCTCAAAACTACCAAACCATTTCTTGTATTCCACTATAATTGTCATGTAAGATTTTCAAAAAACTGCTTCTTACAATCTCCTTAAGGCCAACAAAAACGGAACGAGATAGTTGTTCATCCCAAAGAACCCCCGGGTGCAACAAAGGTCACTGATTCGCACCTTCCTCCTGAGGTGCAAGGCCTGGTTTCACGCTCCAAACGGTTTCGGAAAGATTCGGTGAGTGGAAACGAATCCGGCGGGAGAAACCAGTTGAGGTTGGTAGATTTTATCCCATTATCTACCTAGTTGGTGGTTGAACCAACCCATTTGAAAAATATGCTCGTCAAAATGGGAATCTTCCCCAAATAGGGATGAAAATCAAAAATATTTGAAACCACCACCTACTTACAGGGTTTCTTCCATCAACCTATGTATTAGTATAATATGCACAAACCTATCTTTACAGGGTTTCTTTTGATCCCAGGTGCTGCAGGATTTCTGAACCATCAACAGTTTGTTTCTTCGCATATGTTGGAGAGTTGAAACGCTTCCAGAAAATTTGTGTCCCCCAAATCAGGATGAATCCCATGATAGAAACTATTAAATTATATAAATATCTCCACTCCCAGGGTGAAGCATGACTCTGTTGGCGTGGACAGACATTCTTTCCACCCTCGCTTCAGGGGGCAGATCTGGGGTTACACAGACACATTTTCTGAAACTAGAAAAAGGTACAACAGATTCAACCCTGCGATCTTTCCTGGGGTGAAAATAAACATGTGTACAATCATGCACCGTTGCGACTGGTTTGCCAGTTGTCAAACAAAAAACAGTATGTAAATGTACAACATGTCTTTCAATGCTTTTGTTTTCATCATATCCTTTGGGGCCAAGTTGACAACGGCCTCAAGCCAAATGCCCCCAAAAGGTCCACATAAAGTCTCACAAGGTTTCCTTTAGGCATCCTGTGTCATCTACCTATAGGTCCATAGCTTTCGCGTCAGTTTTCGAAACAACGACTCCAACAAACTTGATGGCTGAACGGTCGGTAGGGTGACGTTTTTTTTTCAGGTAGGGGGAATTGTGTTGGCAAACCTGGTTCAGGCTGGTTCCACCAGGATCACCTAAAAAAACCTTTAAAATACCACTGTTGTTGGGAGGGAAAACAAGCATCTTAAGGAGTAAGGAAACCGGATATACTACTCCAGGTTTTTCATGGATCAAAAACATAAAAACAAAAAGGAACATACACAACTCAATGAATCAGGACTGGTATAATCATTTCAAGTCTGTACATGTATTATATATGTATATGTACTGTAAATAATGTATATATATATACATATATATACACACTTCCAAAAAATGACATTCTTTGCTTGCCTTACAGCCCAAAATATAAACCATCATCTTTCTCTTGGTTCTTCTGATGGAAGCTGTTACTTCTTGGGGGTTGTGTATGGATGTAATTACGTATTGATATCTTGACTATTATGATCAGATGGTTCCTTTTTCAACTTCAATCATCCAAGTCTGTTGTGGCTTTTGGAAATTTGAGTTCCGGGATTATGAACCAAGTGGTTCAATTTCAGGGTGGGGCCCAGCATCCTTTTTTTTTCGGGTCATCCCTCCAAGTTGGAAACTGTCCCAAGGTGGTGAAGGGAAGATGATTCAACTTCTTTTCCCAGTTTAGGATAGCTTAGGGATATTAGTGATCGTTGGAGATACCCACCTCTCTGCTATTTTTCTGCCCCGTTTCGATGCTTTCGAATGCATGGACCTATGTGAATCGGATCCATGTCACCAAAAAAAAAGGATCGCAGGATGCAATCGTGGCAGATGAATCAATGGAGTTTCCTGGTTCCCTTAATAGGTGGTAAGTACCATATAATCCCCCAATTGGCAGTATACACCACTTATAGACCACTTATATATTGCCTATTGGGTGATTATATATCACCTACCACCTATTCAGGGAACCAGAAACAGCTATTGAATGAAGGTTTAGGTTGGGATTCCCAATCCTAAAAATGCAATGATTCTGCTGGTGACTGGCATCCTGGGTGGTAGATCGGAACTGTACGACCACTGAAACTCTCCTTAGAACCGAAGACATAAACCCCACACCCAAAGCCACCCAAAGTGAAGAAATCGGCGAAAAAGAGTTTACGTCCTCCGTCCACCATTCGATGTGCGAAGGAATACCTTTTGAAATAAGTTCCAAGGAATTAATTACACTCCAACAAACTACTATAGCCTAAAGCAATGGAAAATGGACCATTTGAAGATGTATTTCCTGCCAAGTTCGTTTACGATGAATCCGCGTAGGAAACAGAATCACCAGCCGCAGATTAACCGACAAAAGCAACATTCACTCAGCCATTTCGGAACAAGAAATACAAGTTTAAACTCTACGTTTCCTACTAAATATTTGTCTTCCCAAAAAAGTTTTTGAGATTAACCTCTTTGGCTGAGTGAGACACATGGAAAAAAATTACACCCTGGAAGATTAACGGCTGGAACCTACAGCCATCACCCATGAAAAGAAAGAAACATGATCTTCCAAACCTCCATGATTCTGTTGAATGTTAATCTTCAGGGGTGTAGTTTGGGTTTCACTCCCCAAATTTTTCAGCCTTTAAAACTCCACCCCCAAGACGTTTTTTTGCAGAAACTCGGACACCTGGAGCCAATGGTGTAATGACTTCGGACGCCTGGTCCATCAGGGTGGAAAAAATCATGGCCCTCCGTTGCACCAAAACTACCTCCAACAGAAATACGAGCTTATGAAGGTTATTAGCCACCATTCTCCCTTAATAAGGCCTTAGTAAACCCTTGTTTCTGGTGAAATTCAATAGAAATAAACATGATAATGGCTGCATATTGATATCATCATCGCAGTATCACACGTGATTGTAATATGTCATATAGTATATATATATATATACGTAATCATAATTACATGTAATTGTATTATAAAGAATATATATGTCAATATATCGATATTATGTCTTGGTAGTGGAATGTAACGGATAGACAATTGATGGGCAATGTTCCTCTCAGCCAAGAAAACTCTCCTTTACAACAAACAAGATAAACAAGTGTGCCATGGTATGCCGCTGAACATCATCATCATCATCATCATCATCATCATCATCATGATCATCATCATCATCATCATCATCATCATCATCATCATCATCATCTCGCTTCATGTGTGAATCCCAATACCTTAATGAATCTTTAGAGCACATTCCCACCATGCGAGGTGCTGTTTTCATCTGTTTTTCTGGTCCCTAATATTTGTGCTGTGGAACGTTCCACCCATTCATGTGCTAGATAAAAACGGGAAACAGGGGCAAATTATGGCAAATGATCATTCATACTTCATACCTAGCTGGAAAGATATTAGTCAAATTGGATCATTTCCTCAGCGATCGGGGTGAAAATTTAAAAATAATGGAAACCACCACCGTTTGTTCAGTTTGCTAGTTGACAATTTCAACCCCGAAAGCAGTCTTATTTAAGCAAAAAGACTCTCTTGGTCACCTGGGAGTGTTTTTTCTCAACTTCACCCTAAAAAAACACACACAAAATCTTCCAACAAAAAACAATCTATATCTTACCCAGCCAAAAGACCAAGCCTCAGAGGTTGGCCATTGGCTGAGCAGATATTCTAGCAAACAAGCTTACACCCCTTCCAGGGGTATCTATATATCTACAGCCAAAATAAATCTAACAAATGGTATTCTTCCAATCGAAAACTAGGTGGTGGTTGAACCAACCCATTTGAAAATATATTACTGTAGTCAAATTGGATCATTTCTCCAGGGATCGGGGTGAAAATTAAAAAAATGGTTAAGTTGCCACCACCCAGAAAAGGTGATCTTCAAGAAAATCCATCCGCGACACCTGTACAGGTTGGCTAAGCTCTGCAGTATTCTCCTCATTGATGGACTGCAAAGCTAAGCTGCCACCTGTCGAAAAACTGGGACTGTGATAAGGTCGTGAAGTTGTGAGGCTTAAGGTCAAATGTGGCATGAAATCCGACAAATAATATGGACACTATTTACCCCATTTCTATCCCCTAGAAGTCAACCACCACTATATAAAAGAATTTTGGTTCCTTCTGGATGATGATAAAGCCTTGAAAAATGCTGGTTCAAAAATAGGCCAATGGTTAATTGTTGGTTTGGGGCCCGGTGGTTTGGATTCCGTTTGGATCCCCCTATGGAAGGGCTTGGGATTCTTAGGGGTACCCTTAGAATCCAAACCACCGGGGCCCCAAACCACCAAGTAATCATTAGCTGAAACCAACATATAAAAAATGGTGGACTTCCAGGGCTTTATGGTGGACCTTCCCGGACTTCCTAGGTTTTGAGATTGCATCCAGTATAGTGGCGTTTGGTTGAAGCGAGACTTTTAAAACTTCCGGCGGCGTTTTTGGGTTTTGGAAGTTGCAAAAAAAAAACACGGGGGTAATTTCACCCAAATGTATTTGTGGGGGCAACTTTCAAAGAACAAGGTATGTATATAGTTGCTTCTATGTGTATAGACATAGATAGATATATACCTGGACCTTCCAGTTTGGGTGCCTTACATGGTTCCGTTCCAGACTTGTCAATTAAACCCATCCCATAGGGTTTTTCCTTGGCACCCTGACTGGAAGGTGCTGGTAGTACAGATTGTGCAGCTGAACTGCGAATCTTGCTAGTTTACTTTTTAATCGTGGCTGGAATATTCTACGGAATCTGGAATCCAAGTTGCTATCGCGGGGTTAATATTGGCAATATATTCTCTGGCAAAACTTCCGAAATTACACAATTGTGCACCCCGGAAAACTAGCGAATGTGGACCCTAAAAAGGGACTATATATTTCAACAAGAAATACATCTTCCAACCATTGATTTTCAAGGGGACATGTTAGTTTTCCGGGAAGTGCACTATATCTCAAAACAGTGAAGTAGTCCTGTACTATCGATATTTCTTCTATCTCCACCAAACAAAGGTGAAGGTGTTGGAGATTCTGTAGGTATAACCATATGTATGTATGGGTCAACAAAACCACCCCTGAAAAAAAAATCATGACAACTGAAAAGCAATCATTTCAGATGTATCTCTTATATAAAATGCTGATGTTTTTGCATTGCCATATTGTTTACCGGTGGGCCCCTACTAGCTATCAATGGAGTTATAACCCTTATAAGTAGGGTTACAACCCCAGTCAAATATTTATGAGGTCATTTATGCGGGCTATAACCCCATTTACAACCAGTAAGGGCTCACATTGTATGCTGACAACAATATTTTCACACATGTTTTGAACCTCATGATTTCTGGGTGAATTCTGCCTTCACTGGCCGTTGATTTCGCAGGAGAAGCTCCAGTCTCCTGGAGAAACGAAACGTTCGTCCCAAGGAAATAATATATAGGATGATACAGGTGGTTCTTGAAACGGGATTAAGGATGTGAGTTTGGGACAAAAATTAAACATCTGAAAAAATGATGTAGATTTGGCATCTACTTGGCTACTCCACTGAAACGCCTAGTTGTGTTTGGGTTCTGTACTCACATGCCTTGTATTACAACTGTTCCAGACGTTCTTCATAGGAATTCAAGTCCATTGCAGAACTGATAGCATAGGAGAATCCTTAAAAATTCAATCATTGCTCAGGGTTCATGACCATACTGGATATTCAAAAAGAGAGGTACCTCCAACTAGTTTTTCCTCTACTTTCAGGTTTCTTTCATTCTCTCCAAAAATGTGCATTTCCAATCAAAACAACGGTCATGCAGGTTTAAGGTATACACATATTTAGCTGGATACGTTTGTTTAAAGGTGATTCAGGTCGCTTGTTTAAACCAAGGTCGGTCACAGTATCCAATGACATTTCCGTTCCTGGGAACCTGTGGCTTTTGACCAAAAAGGGGGTTCTTTCTTCAGTTTCACCTGAAAAAACTGCATATTTTCAGAAAGAGGGGTACCTCCAACCTGAAACTAACAGCAAACGCCCCCTGAAAATCCATGCATTGGAAAATATGTTTTTTTTCTTTTTGGGGCGTTTAGACCTATTTTCAGGTGCAAATCCTGCGAGTTTCACCTTTCTCCGTCCTCCAAGGCTGCACTGCGACTGGCACCTTGCGCCGCTTCGTCCACCTGGGGGGCAACGCGTCAGGTGGTGATCCCCCGTTCTGAAAATTCGTAAAGTTGGGTGCAGATGATGCACTTCCTTTCAAAAATGGTGGGGACATGTTTATTTTCCGGGGGGTTACATACATTTTGGTTGATTTTTATGGCACACTTCCTAAAACTAGCAGTTCGTTGATTAAAGAATATGCCATCCCAGAAGGAAAGTCATCTGAACCCAACCATCAATTCTCCCATGCGAACTGTTTCAGGGACGGTAAATCTAGGTGAGCTACGAAAAAAACACTCCTACTTACTACTTTCCATTATACTGGTTGTTTAGTAGGGATCCTTGTATTGGTTTATCAAAATCCCTCTTTAACTGGGTAGTAAAATTCCCTATATACCCTAGCCAACCAGGTTTTTTCATTGCTCAGGTAAATATTCCAGACTAACTCCCATTTCAACTAATGGCTGGAGCAACAAAGTCATGGAGATTTGGTGTAGTTTTCACTTCAGGGTCGCTTTTCAGGTGAACCATGTGTGTGTGTGTATGTTTTATTGTTTGTTTTTTTTTGGGGGTAGTATATGAAATATATATATATGTACTTTATATAAATATAAATACATATATGATTATATATATATGTATATATCCAAACTGGTGTTGGATAAAACTGTGTATATATATATATACATGACATCCTACTCTACTTGTAGGGAGGGGTATTGGATTGGTCCAGCATGATGTTCCAGCGAATGTATGATCTTCAACCCTCAAGGATAAAAAGAGGCAAATGTATGATGTATGTGATCCAGCTTTAAAAAAGAAAAAACAACTATGCTTGCCATGACCCCATAGATGTGTCCATGCAAAATGGAGGCCAGTTTCTAGCCATGAACAACAGTCCTTCACGCCAACAAGTACACCTTTACAGTTCAAACTATGATCCACCTGGCAATCTCAACTAAACAATTACACGGCTAGAAGGGAAAATCACCTAAAATGTATCGCCTTTCAAATATGGCTTTTTTGGATATCTATGTTAGTTTTGCAGGTCGGTAATCTTGATAGGATGTTGTGCATTTTCATTCATGGTTGAAATCTTCCATCGTCATTTTTTGGGTTGGGGGGAGGTTAGAGCTTGATCACAAAATCCATCAAACAATGGAAGAACGAGCCTGGAAGCAAAGATGAACCGAAGTTAGACATTATCATGTTTATACCCCAAACGCTTGGCATAGTGTAGAGGAAACCAGTGGCAACATATTTTTTTATGAGCTTCCCATGTTCATTCTGAGTGTAAACATCATACCTCACCAGCTAGGAGCCCCTTCCTATAATAAAAATGCTTCTATGATACCCAGGACCCAGATCCTCCGAGAAAAAACGGTTCCACTGATAAGTTTCAGATTTTTTCTCCAATCATCCATCATCCACCATCATCCGTCATCATCCACCCCAACACAAAAAAAAGCAAAACAAAAGAAAAGGTCGCCTAGTAGTTCATCCCCATCACATGTAATATACGCAGCATTAACAAAAACCCATCCCCCTCTGGGGGTTTTAAGCTCATCCGAATCCAGAAAAGGCAGGATATCCACGGTATCCACCAGCAGGTAACCGAGCGCGTTCTCGGCTCCCAAACGGCTCCCATAAGTACATGAAAGAACACCGTCATGGTCAAAAGATCCGTCTGCCCTTCCTGTCGCGAAAAAAAAACCGGAGCTGGTGTGGGTAAAATTTGTTTGGTGGAGAACTATGAATCTCCTAAAGCACTGTAGCAAGGATGAATGGATCAATTCAGCTGCATCTTTGATATTATGAATTCTTTACATAAGTGCTCATGGAAAAAAACACGGAGTATGGTCACTAGCAAAGATTTAGTGAATGGTAGTGATAGGCTGTGGATACAAATTGGTCGATTGGTCGACAAATGTAGGAACGCCAACCCGCAATCACAAAATCAAGCAGCAGCTTCCTTGCACCCAAAAAGAGCCAAGATCAATTTATTGGGGAGCCCAAATTGCATCATTGAATTCACTGTGTTTGCTTGTCCTCAAAAAATGTACAGAGGTCTTGTTATCATCCAGCAATTCTCTTGGATTTTAGTTAAGATGGTTGTTTAAAAAAAAGTATACATACCTGCTGGACCCTCCAAGGGGTGCCAAATGGATGGTAAGGGGTGCCATTCTGCAACCCCTGAGGGTTCAAACACCACCCGTTGGAGGGTTGCTGGTATATTCCCCTCACGATAATGTGATGAAAAGTGATTGGCCCGGCTGCCTCTCACCTCCATGGTTTTTCAAGACACGAAAGGAATTCCAGAATCCTGGAGCCCCTCCGGATGTTGAAAAATCATGATACAAATGTGACAACGAATGACGACAACCACACAACTTTGAAGGATGACTTGTTTGTTTGTATATCATGGAGTTGATGAAGCTTTGTTTTGATTTTGCTTTCTACCCCCTCCGAAAAATGCCAGTCACAACCGGGATTTATATGTTTAAGTACAAAAATCCTGAAGTACCACCGATCCAATCGGTCTGTTCTAGGGGTTATAACCCTACTTTTAGGGGTCCCATAACTCCCTCTATAACTAGTAACGGCTCACCCTTGGACTTACTGCAGTCGTTACAGCGAAGCCCCTCTACCTGGACCATCCCTTACCCACCCGTGGAAGAGTTTAACTCCCACGAGTTTTACCCCTATGGAAAATATATACAAAGGGCCCCAATTTGAAGGAAAGCATCATCATCCTCTTCCGGTTTCATCATGGGCTTTCGGGCTGGGGCGAGAGGGTTTTTTTGGGGTTTATAATTGGCATCCTGCCTGGGAAGGTGCCCTGGCAGTTGCCCACCGGCCTTGTTGGGATCTAAATGACGCCACAGCGCCATCTGCAAACGTGAAGAGTCCAAATCTTCCGAGGACACCTGGCAAATCTGACAAAAGAGTCGTGGATGTGAAAAATCCACCAGTCAAGGATTTTTGATCATGAAATGTGTTTGCTGGATATCATCTGGGTTGTTCCCCTCCCAGCAACAGTGGCAAATGATAGGGATCCCTTCCTCAAAACATAGTAATCCTGATGGTGACTGTTACTGGGCAAGGGGACAACCCAAGATATCATCCAGGATGGAATTTTAACTCTATATCAACCGGTTCCAGTTGATTTCCTGCATCAGAAGGAATTCGATTCGATGGATCTTGACCACATATTACATCCTTGAAACTATGAATAAACAACTTATTATAGGCAAAACTTAGGTCCCCTCCTAAAGGTTCAACTTTTGGTGAACACCAAATCTAAAGGGAAGACTACCAAATGACTTGCCAAGAAAAGACAGTTTGGGTGACCTCGGCTGAGGTCGGTATAATTTTTCCCAGAATTCATTGAAAGGATTTTTGTTCATGGATTTTGGGTCTGCAAAATTTGGTGCAGAATTCGGACCTCCATCGACGAAAATGAACAAATTGTCCATGAAGAAGGGACCATTTCAAAAAGAAATTTCATCGAACCCAACCATCAATTTTCAGGGGATATAATCAGGAAATGTTAGTTTTCAAGGGTGGATATGTAATATGATATATGTATACCAGGACCAGGAGTAGGGTTATAACCGCAGTTACGTATGGGCCCCTACTTAGAACTGATATGGGGACCCATCTTGAAGATATCGTTCCCTTTTTAGGCGCAAAGATATTGACTGTCTGCCACTGCCCAGTTGTACTGCAGTGGACATTCGAGGAAAGAAATGAAGCGATTGTCTTTCGCGTTCGAAGTGGTTGTGCTGGTCAGCAAGCTAAGTCGGGAAACTCATGACTGTAGTGGACCTTGATCAAGCGCATGGTGTCAGATGTCATCACCACAACACTGTCGAATGCAAAAAACAGAAAGATTAGTGAAGCAAGCAGCTGGCAGGGCTAAGCATTTGTGGCCACGGCAAATCATCTATTGACATCGCGACTGGCAACATTAACAACTATCAACAAAACTCAGCCTAGGCGTCCCGTGAAACTATAGCCACGTTTTGCGGCCGTATTTCGGCCCCTTAGCATCCCTGTACTTGAATCCGGCTGTACAACATGCCAGCTTGTAGCTTCGAAAATTGTTAACACCTGCACCCCGAAACCATCACTGCTGTTTTCCTTGTGAAAACACTGTATACTATATACACTATACATATAATTCGTCTGGGATATAAATTTCACCCTGTTTTGTGGCATACATCATATATCATTTAAATTAATTGAATATTTTATGTTACAAGTAGAGTAATTAATTAGTATATATATATATATTATGGCCTCTTACAAAAATGAAACGGCCAGCCCTTTCATCTTTCTTTTAAGCAGTCTGTCCCACGGTGTTTTGATGATGATTTGATACTTTTTTCAACACTTCTTCGGGGACAAAATCGACCCGATTAGCTCCCGATGAGGTGCTTTTAGCGGGAAGCGATCGTAATTGCACTGTCCCGGATGGAAACTTCTGTGTATCTTGGGAAAAATAGAGGATGAGTGTTGTTTTGGTTTCATGGCATTGAATTCTTAATGGTGAAGAGAAAAAGAGTAGTCAATGAAAGTTGTTCGATAATAAAGACACTTTGCCGACTTGTTTCTAAACAAGTTGCCTTTCTGTATTTTGAAGCATTTCAATGTAAAAAATCGAGATGGTTCTTTTGTGTTCATTCTGTGGCAGTGCCCAAGTCTATGATATACTGCAAAGGGAACTCACTATGACTAACACGACACTATGTTGTTGGATGGCCAGAACAGATTCATTATTCTAATCTTCCAGCAGGATGGTTTTAAGACCAGGTGCACGGGGCAACATCCCCAAAGACTCCTACCAGCCAGTGCTGGCATTTCTTTTGAGTGGGATCAAAGAAGTGGAGGCAAACTATCCATGTGTGGTTCAATAATCCGGAGATATGTGAATACAGCTGCATTTGCTGTTAAAAAAGAGTTGGATGCTAATGCCCAACTTTCACAAAAACATCATTCTCCCACCCACTGTCCTCAACGTTCGGCGGTTGTTCAGCCTTTTAAACCACAGGAAGCCCAACAAACAACGCCGGGATGTTTTTTCGTTGAAGCATGTCATCCCCCGCTATGCTGCCATTGTTAAAGGAAAAAAATCATAGCGGCCCTCGCAATTTCAAATGCTCTCAGATTGCTCGCCATTTCTGGTGAAGGCCGGAAGGGTTCGAAAGCTCTCGGCAACTTAGACCTTGACGTTGATGGGGCGTCATGATTTGATGGCGTGCTGCATAACTGACGTAAGGGCACTGGTTTCCCATGCCAAGGGGTCCTTGGCTCAAGTATTTCATTTGTTACCCCTCAAACATGATCATCGTCACCCACCAAAAAAATCTAGTCCGTGGTTTCAACCTGTGAAAAATATTCGTCAAACTGCATCACACTGGTATAATATATAACTTGCATATTAGTGTATAATTGTACATCTACCCTCCCTCGAACTAACAAAGTCCCTGAAAGAAGCCTTCCCTAAAAGGAAAGTAGTTTGTCATCCACCATTTTTCGCGGGCTATGTTAGTTTGAAGGAGTGTACCCCAACAAGAACTGCTTGAACACACAAAAAATGGTGGAACACTCAAAAAGCTTGCAAATATTTGCAAATCACCTATAGAACCTCAGAACGCAACCGAGCATTGAAAAAAACCGAGAAAATCCACGCTACATCTCATTAGGTTGGTTCATCGGGATTCTCATAATACTTACTGTTAAAATCATCTTTACTCACAAACCCTAAAATCCACGAATTTGGCTGGAATCCTCTTTCCCCAAAAAACAACAAGTGTTCTTTTGCACTGCATATTACATTCCCGCTAATATGTAAGCCAATCACCACTCGCGTTTTTTGCGCAATGGTCACCTTCAACTTCTACTTTGGATCTACCCCTGACTTTACTCGTCATCACCAGAAAATGACAATGTTCCAACAAGTTTTTTTGAGTTTACGGGGGGGGATCCCGTTTCCAAACAACCAACTCATTTAAGCCACTGGCCAACTGGGGTGGGGGGTGTAGATCCAAATGATCTTCATGATTTTCATGAAAATGAAGGGATTATGAAACCCAGCTGCTCCCTTAATCAGCCTTGAATAAAGCCTCATTTCAAGGTGTGGTTGACATTGGGGTACCCTTAGATTCCCAATCTTTATTAACCGTTAGTCCCCTCTGTGCATCGAACCGCTCGGCCGGAATCTGCGCCAGGAGACCGCAGCCAACTTGGTGGGGACCTCAGTGTACTCCGCCACCAGCTCGCGCAAGCGATCGCCTAAGGGAAAGGGAAATGGTCGGGGGAAACAAATGCCAACGGACAAATGAATGCCGGTGAGAAAAAAAGGTCGACGAATATAGGATTTATCTAGGGGCCCCTGGAATATTTTATATTGATACATTATTAGATACCCCAAAATGACCGATATTTAAAAGGAGATACATTTTCCAAGGCCCATCATTTTTGCTATGTATGTTAAATTTCAGGGTGTATTTGAAGAAAAAACTATTTAACAGTTTGATTTGTTGGGGTTGGAGAATCCCATACATTTGCATTGCTTCATCCCCTCAGAAGGGGAAATTGAATGATCCCTGAAAATAAATATGTGATTTCTTCAGTAACCTTAGGTGTTTTTGTGTTGCCATCCATGAATGAAAAATAAGCGCAAATCAGGAATCACCTCCCTAAGTAGCATGAAAATTCATTGAAACTAGCACCTACCTGTGGTAACATTCACATAACATGCACTATTTGGGTGGTGATAAACAACCTCGCCCCAGTTGGGCGAGGTTGCTTCACCTACCTTAAGTTTGAAACATTGCCGAATCATGGGTGAAATCATGGCAAATGAAAAATCATAGAAGCGGTCCCATCATTGATCTTGCTATTAATTTCATCATATGTTCCACCGGAATTTAGTCTATGAAAATCTTGAAACAAATTTTGGGAGGGTTCCCTTACTACAAAAAAAACACAACGCAAAAACAAATAACCTCCACGCAAACCCTGAGGATCCATGATGATCCATGCATGGTATATTTACCTACGGTTCCAGTTCCCATAAAATTCAACCGAATGTAGGCAAATACACCATACATCACCGATCCTCTGGGAAATGATCTCGAACATCTCAACAAAAAAAAAGTTGAAACCGATCCGAAAGCCGCTCCTGAAATGCTCTCGTTCTCGCACAGTTCATCAGCCACACGATCCAAGCAAGCCCGATTGTTGTTCAGGATGGTCAGCCTCAACAAAAGAGGTACTTGAAGAAACAACGGTGAAGATGTCTTTTTTTCATATCTGACACATCCAGCAAAATGGTTATCCAAATTCCTGATTTGTGAAATTTCCATGATTTTTGCGATTCAATTTGAATACAATTATCTAAGATATGTAGCAATTTCATCATTTATAAGCCTTTTTGTATCCAAACGGCGACCGGAGATTTGCGGTCGGTCGGGGAAACCAACAAATCTCTCACTGGCAGGTCATCATGCTCAGTTGAGACGCTAAAGATGTGAATGTTTTTGCAGCTGGCTGGTAATTTCTTACAGTAGTTGAAATGTTAGTTTTCGGGGGTGTACTATACTTACCGGAAGGTATCTATATAGGTCATAATCAAGTTAATGTCTTCTGGTTTTTCACGTATGAAACGCAAAAAAAAAAAACACACACACATTCCAGGGTCCCAACGCGTTGAGGTAGCATTCATCCGAGATATCCTGTATGGGCCAAAGGCGGCGAATCGGCGAATCTGATGTGGAGGTGCTTTTTTGAGGTTTGTGAGGCAATCTCTTGGGACTGGGCTGCAATTGTGTTGGGAGAAACTCCTCCAATGAGATCAATGTTACGTAAGTAAGTGAGTAATCGAACAGAAAAAATCCCAAACAAATCAAAGGTCAACTATGGTCAACCTGAACTTCTTTTCAAAAAATTGGCGATATTTAGGTGGCTCACCCAGAATCGGTAACTCTTCCGGCATGACCGTTATCTTTGTTGAGCCCACAAGCAACCTTCGACTCACAACAAAACAACAAGACAACAAAAAACGTTCAAAAGACAAGAAACACCAAAACACCCCTGAAGTTTAACACAACCCTATTCCAAAGGATGAGAGTTTTTTTCAAACAATCGACTCTCCTTTTGGTTGTTCGTACATTTTCGGAGCAAAAAACTGCTGGGAAAAACTTCCACCCGGAAGTATCTGGAGGCCACATCCATAATATGGCTCAGCTGTGGCTGGGAAGAATGCAGGTCGAAAAAAACGTTTTTTCGCCACAGAAATTGCCTGAAACCCGGTTATCCCGGTGATTTTGATGTATATACTACAAAACCCAAAAGTACCCATTATATAAATTGAAAACACCACAAATGAAACGCATCAACTTTGATACCTCCGGATTTGATTGATATTTTTTCATCACCCCCAAAAATCTAAGGGCGACTTCCAGGCACCGCCACCGAAAAGAAAAACCAAAAGTTCTCATTTTTTCCGCGAATGGTTAATTGCTGGTTTGGGGCTAGGTGGTTTGTGATTCGAATCGGGGTACCCTTAAATAACAATCCCTTTCATTTTCGGGAATCCTAGGAACCCCAACCACCGGGACCCAAGCTAACAATTAACCACATTTGCAGAATTTTAGAAGCAACAAAAAAACACCCCGCCCCCTCCAAACCCCTCGGGAACAACTCTCTGCTTTCCCGCACCTTGATGGCCTTGTCAATCTTCTGATTCAAATCCTCCGAGTAATTTGGTCCCATGAATCCTCCATCGTCAATGGCAATGGAACCTTCAGCCGTTGGTGGACTTTGTCGTGTTTGATGGGCAGGGTCATGATGAATACCAAAACAATGCACTGTTAAAAGGTAAAATCCTAGAAAGTCACCATAGATTCTGCATTCTTTCATCCCCACCAACTGGGTAATTTTGTAATGATCTCTGATTTAAGGCCGGATCCGTCTGAAACCCATGGAAATTCCAGCGTTTTGTGGACGAGTAAGCCCGTAAGGTGCAAGCCCCAAGACGAGAAGCCGTTGGATCATGTAGCAAGAGGAACAGGTTGGATTCGCCAAAATCGAGAGTGACTTGATATTAGAAAAAAATGAAGTATATATATAATATTATATACATGTCTTCACTCTTAAAGATTTTGAGTTTCTATCCCAATGTTGATTCTTTTTCACTTTTGCTTAGATGTTTAACTTTAATTACAGACAGTACTTTTATGTACTTTTAATGACCAAAAGCTTGTTGAAACACCCACACCATCAAACTGTCCGCCTCCAAACAGGCTCATGAGTTCAGGCAAAGGCACGTGTTGATTTTTCTTTCGATAATAGCTTCGGTCTACCCCCCGCCACCCAGTAACAGTCACAAATGATCACAAATGAAAGTTTATAGGGATTCCCTACTTAAAATGGAATACAGTTATCCTGGTGGTGACTGTTACTGCGTGGGAGGTTGGTTCCAATCCAAAGCATATCAACATGTTTAAAATATTCCAATGTTGTACACCCACCACAAAAAATCTACGAACAATTCCAACATTTTTTTCCAACTCCACACCGGACCCCATGAAATCCACACCGGTCACTGGTCGAGGTACCTACATCGGACATGCCGAATTGAGTTACCATGGCCCGTGCCATGCGTTCCACCTGCTGCAAGTCACCACCAGCACCTGACACTGTCTGATGGATGATTCGACCCTAAAGTTGATAAATTTTGTATGTTTTGCTTTTTGGTTGCAAATATTCCATGAGTTTCCGATGCGACTGGACATTTCTGTTGGGATTTTTGAAGGCCCCCTCATTTTGAGACACACATCTTCGATTCATAGCCATTTTGGGGAGTTGTTTACGTCCCGAAGGCCCCCCAAACAAACACTCACATGACATGACACCGTAAGAATCATGGGATCTCAAAACTGGTGGTTTGGACATCCCAGAACCCTGCTATCCACAGTCAAACCCCTGTATATAGGTTTTGTCAATGATTCTTACGGCAGCACAAATTAGAGCCGAGCGCGCCAAAATGTCCCATTCTCAAATACCCGTTTCTTCCCATCACCAGATGTTTATAGATTATTTATGATTATTTGCCTTCAAAGATCGTAGTGCAAACTTGGATCTGCGGGTGAACCGAACTACTAATTTCAAGCTAACATGGAACCCAAAAATCCCCCCCGTTTTTCGAAAAAAGAGAAATATCGACATACAAAACTACCAATTCTTGAGGTTCAAAATCTTCTAGTTTTCCGTGTCTAAGTTATCAAGTGTGTGTGTGTGTGTGTGTGTGTATGTGTGACCAAAAAACAAACCTTCTACGGTACAGCGGGCCAGCCATCCATGGTCACCTGTGGTAACTTGGTTGGTTCCGAAGACCAGCTGTTCAGCTGCGCGACCACCCAAGGCGCCAGCAATGCGCGCCTGTTGTCTGGGAAAATCTCAGGGTGGCCTGTTGTTAAATATGGGATACCGTTGTTAAATATGGAATAAATATACCGGTCCGATGGATTTGTCATGGATCGGGTCACAATGAAGTTACGTTGATTCAAAAAATTCACCCACAAAAAATACAGAGACAAAATGGGCCGCGGAAAACCAGCTGTAAATTGGGTGAAATGCCCCTATAAATCCCTGTAAGGTCAAAACCCCAGGGAGTTACGCGTTTAGTTTTGGCCATTTCTAGGAGTTGGAACTCCATTTCTAACTGGTGCCCATCTTGTAAGGGATATGATATTTGCATGTACTCCAAGAAGTATCATCACATTTTGGGCTGACATGACAAGCAACTACCATTTGCCTGGACAGCTGGTTTTAGGGGTTTTGTTTTGCTGTAGCTTTTGTGTTTGGACATGCTTAGTTGGACAAATCTCCGAAACGTAAGTTGAGTTGCCTTTTACTTGTTGAGGAGACCGTTCCAAGTAAGGCCTTAAGAAAAAAAAAGTATGTATATATTATATATACAGTATATATCTGTATGTTTTGGACAAGCGGCTCTATCCACTGGACAAAAATATCTGAACGGCTTTTACTTAAAGAACAAAGGATGGTAGGCTAACAAAATCCACATTTTGAGAGAAAGTAGAAGATGGACTGTATGTTGATGTGTTAGTTTGCTGAAGGCTGAATCTCTGCATCTTTAACATCGACACCATTCACCTGCTTGTTCCTTCATTTCTGAACATTGCTTCCAAAATATCGTTGTTCCTTCCAAACAACACCTTTGCCGTGTTGGAAGAGATCCGTCTAACCAGCTGATATTGCAAATATCAAATATCCCACAATGCAAGAACTTTTATCAATACAGGGGTCGGTATATTACCAACCCAAACAATGCACAATTCAGCAAAATCACCAAAATTCCCATACATTTGCTGCTTGCTTGATTCCCTCCAATTCGGTAATTTAATGATCCCTGACATCGACTCAAGAGATCCATGACAAAGGCCTTCAGCATGGCAGCGGAGATCAGACTTTGATCCTGTGAAGGGAAGGGTTCTCCATCTTTGCAAAGGAGAATGACGAAAAAAGAAATGAATATAATAATTCATACCTAGATCTTCCAAATGATGCTCAATTTTTGAAATGTTCAGAAATATTATTCCTTTTTTCAGGAACTTGCATGTTTTTTCCGCCTCCGAGCGTTTTTTGGGTTTTAGGCCGTTCTAGGTATATGTATGGGATCTACCCCCAAGATGCCTTTCCTGGGCACATGAAGGTTTTTTGTGGTTGGGATTCCCAAATCTCAAAAAATGTTGGTGGATCCTGGTGGTACCTTGTTACTGGGAGGGGTTGATCAAATACCTACGTGAATATCTATATATCTATATATACCTAGAACCCAAATGAGACATCCTTTTTGGGGGGTTGACCTTCCATCTTATGGGTCAAATCTTCCAAAATATGGGTCATTTAGGTTCTAGGTATATATTATATGGTTTATGTTGGGCTTTGTAAACACCACATACCAAATTCCTGGCACATCCAAGGTCCTGTAATAGTTCTATTGATCCGTTCAAAGAGATTGCTCCAACCATAGTGACAAAAAGAAACTCTTTCTCTTATTCAAAACCATCAACAACACATGACACTCAACTAGTTGGTGCGAAACCCGCACCTTGTTCCTCATTTCCTTGTCATTTAGGATCGGGAAAATAGGAAAATCGATTGGTCATTTGCTCATCACAGTCCGCACGGCCCAGTCAATGATTTACCACTCTTATTTGCAAAAGGCGTTGGCAAGGAATGAATGATTGGAACCGCTGTGAATCTGCCTCTGATGACTCTGCCCGAAATAAAAGACATGAGGAAAAAACAATGGGAGGATTCGAATAGGAAGTCAGCAGTTCAGGCAATCTTGTGATGTCTGGATGTAATCCTAACAAAAAAGACTTAAGAACGAAATGCAGTTTTGGCTTTGATGTTTTGTTGGGATGAAATTTCCTATGTCACTATTCCGATGCAAATCAGAATTTTCACCCCCTTAGGAAAGTTTGATTTATTCGTCCTCATTTTGGTCTGCAAACAGTTTGGGGAATGAAGAAAGTGAAAATGAACCACAAAAAAAACACATATTTTCCATTGAACCCTGGTTCTTGGATAGGGATCTTGAAATATCCTGAAATAATATAGTTTATGAAATGTATGAAATAATCCCCCACATACCCTGGGTTAGTATATGCCTTCATCCCCAACCAAATCCCTTATAAAAAACCACCGTTTGTTTGGCGAATCCCCACCGGACATCCACCTCCCCGGGTGTGAACCATGTCAACCCTTTGGCTTGACCACGAGGAATCACCGTGACCTCCAGATCGAATCGATTCCGACAATCATCCCAAACGAAGGGCCAACGGCTGGATACACCCCAAAATGGAAGATTAACGGCTGGACCATTTAATTCCCTGGAGGTTTGGTTCAGATCATTGTCCTTTCTAAATGGGTGATGGCTGTAGGTTCCAGCCGTTAATCTTCCAGGGTGTACCCCAAAATGATGGGGTTTTTTAATAAATGCATCTCCCTGGAACACCTAAGAGGTGCCAATATGACCCTTTTCGGGTTGGTTGATGGGCACCCCTTACTATTCATTTAGCACCCCTTAGGTGTTCCAGGTCCGGATTTGAATATGCTATTTTTGGGGGTATCTATTAGTGGGGCCCCAATCACTGTTCATCACATGATCATGAGGGCAATCTCCCAGCACCCTCCAACGGGTGGTGTTTAATGAAAAACCCTACTAAGGGGTTGCAGAATGGCACCCGAACTCCCCATCCATTTGGCACCCCGAGGCTCCGGGTCCATTTTGGGCTATCAGTTAGTGTCCGATTTCTGGGTGATAAGGTTGCGCGAGATTTCTGGGGCCACTAACTTGGAGGATCATCCCAAGCAGGATGTTAGTGGTTTTCTCAGAAGGGTGCTCGTAAGTTTTCTGGAAACGCGGGGTTGTGGTTGTTAAACACCCCTTCCAAATAGCCGAACTCCATGGCGGTAAGAAATGGGGGTGATCCGATTACCACTTACTAACTGGGGTTGCATTTAATGATCCCTGCTTTTGGCCTGGCCCCCCAAAAAAATTGGGGTGAAAAATGGATCCATCACAATTTTTGGTGCAATTCTTGTGGGAATTAAATTTTTACCCAATGAGATGAATATGGGTGTTTCCAAAAATAGTGGTACCCCCAAATCCTCCATTTTAAAAGGGTTTTCCATTAAAAACCATCCATTTTGGGTACCCCTATTTTTGGAAACACCCATCTGAACCTGGACCTTCCAGTTTGGGTGCCAAACGTTTCCTAAAGACTTGTCAACTCACCACCCCTTAGGGTTTTAATGGGCACCATGACTGGGAGGTGCTGGAAACAAACTAATTCTCTTGTGAAAAAAGCATAGCTGAACCGTTAGGAGTCATAAAGGCTTAGCTATAAATTGACCATTTTCTTACACAAATTGACCTCTGGTAGGGTTTCAATTTCCGGAATCTCCTGGCATCCAGGGCGTTTTCCCCCAATGTTCAGGTTCTATGTGAGCTTTCGGGAGTGTATTTCTTGATTGTTAACTCCATGGAGTTTACAAACATGATCTGGCTTAAAATTAAGATTTGCCCTCCTGTCCCAACAAAAAAATAGAAGAAACAGTTCACGGATGTTACTCCCCCCTAAATCACAAAATAATGCACGCCCTAAGAATCCGACCGACCCCACAAGTCAGTGGCAAAATTTCACGACCCAAAAACACTCCTGCTAAAAACAGGTTCATTCACCCCTCCATTGGGGGGTTTTCAGCTGATTCTCAGGGCAGGCTCTTGAATACTGTGCGGTGTGCAGGTCGGCAGGAGCACCCGTTGTAGTACTTCAGTACTTCCCATGAAGTATGGGATGAACTAGTATGTACAGTATAGCTCTAAAAAGATAACGTACCCTCCTACAAACGGTATACTTTCTACATTATATACCCTTAACTTAAAAACCAAAAAAGGGTGTTTTTCATTCTTATCTAAACCAAGATCAAGCCTCCTCTTTCAAGCTCAAATCTATCATGGTAGCTCTGTATAGCTCCCAGCTTGTAGTATCTTTTGAAGTTACTTTAATAGTAGATACACCTCCCCCCCTAGTTGCGAAAAAAAAATAATGTTCCCTTCCCAAACGCCCGTTTTAGTGCATCCTTCACAGGATTCCACCTTGTTGACAGCATCATGATAAGGCAGCAAGGTTCCAACGATGGCATGACCTGTCATTCCCCACAAAGCTGGACTTGGATTGAAGGGATGGAACATCTCCCATCAAGAAAGAATGGAATGGTTAAATGGCTACACTCTGGTAAACTAACATAGCAATGGAAATTCCACCTGTTGTAGATGTATTCTCATTGACTCACCATAGAATCCGGCCATCCATGATCTTCCAATATCATAGAACTGGGTAGTATGGCCGCCTATATATCTCCTGTCTAATGTATATATATATATATACATATCGAGCCCAAAGGACCTCTATTTTTGGTCAACCTTCCAAAACAAGGCCAAAATGCCAAGCAAACCAAGTGTCATTTCAGTCAACAAATCTGTATATTGTGGGCCCCGCCTCATTGGTCCACAGTGGATTCCATGAAGTTTAAAAAAACAGGCTCCCTTCGCAGAAACGAAAAGATGATTTTACTGTAGAGGCTATTTTGGCAGCTGTTCACCTATGGAATCATGGAAATCTAAGGGGTTTTCACCCCCCCCCCTGCCTACCACCCCCTCCTAAAAAATAGCCGCCCATTATGAAGGGATGGGATATATTAACCACCATCATTCCCTTAAGGCCTCCAATTTTTGATTTTTGTTGACAACTTTCCCACCTTCCCAGGCCCCGGGCATTCCCAACTTCCCACCCGGGCATCCAACCTGCTTCATGATAGGCAATGAGCTTCTTGGATGCATTGTCAGCCAAGGCGCGACCCTCCAAACCTCGGAGAAGTCGGAAACATTTGGTGGAAACCAAAATTGGATACCTTAAGATTTGGAGCCATACAATGGTAAATCACCATTTTTCACCACTATTTGGGTCCGAATATGTTTGAAACTTCCATCCGCATGCGAAGAAGCAAATCCAAAATCGAGGGGGCAGGACGGGGCCCATCAACTAACTAAGATGTGCTGATCGAAACCTGGGGATTTTTTCCTTATCTCCAGTTCGGGATTTTGGATACCCCAAACTGGAGCCAAGGGCTCCAAATCTTAACTGGCTGGTGACAAGTCAAATATTTTTGGGAATGTTCATCCCGGTTTGTGGGGAAATGATTCCCAATTTGACGTTTCAAAATGGGTTGAAACCAACCACCACCTAGAACATGATATGATAATGGATGTTTTGGAACTTTTTCCAATCATCGAAGAACCAAAATCCAAATTGAGGGGGCAAGGATTATAGGGGCCCATCTTCTAACTAAGATGTGCTGATCGTCGAAACCTGCGGAATTTTTCCTGAAAATCTCCTGAAGGGATTGGGGGGATACCCCAAACTCCTAGAATCCGTAAAAAATCACTGCGGGTACAAAAATTACACCAAAAGCAAGGAACCAACACAACACAACAGAAGCAAGCAAAAAAAAACAACCAAGAAAAAAACAAAGAAACAAACAAACAAACAACACAACACAACACAACACAACACAACACAACACAACACAACACAACACAACACAACACAACACAACCAAGCAAGCAAGGAGAACCAACACAAGTATGCAGCAGAACCAACACAACACAGCTCACTAATCTGGACTATGATTATAACTTTCAAAGCTTGGACACCTGCAATGACCCGATCCGTAGCATCATTGATCTCAGCCATGCTGATGGCCTTCTTGTTGCGACGTGCTGCCAAGATGGCTGACCTCGGGTTGCTCTACGACGATGCAAAAAAACTGAACAAAACATCTGTAATGATGTCATACCATCTATATTCTATAACTACTTCGTGGTTTCAACCCATTTGAAAAATATGCTCGTCAAATTGGATCATTTCCCCAGGGATCGGGGTGAAAATGAAAAATATTTGAGTTGCCACCAGCTAGTATATATCTGGGCAAATTACTGCAATTCCTGAACCTGAATTAATGGTATTTTGAAGGATTCCCTTAATTATAAAATCACCACCATGAGGTCGCTATAACTTGTTACCAGATATACCGGATCAGTGCTGGATACCTTTAAGGATGACACATCCAAGATACTACTGTAGAAGTCTGGAGTTTTTCCTTAATACACTCCCTGAAACTAACATATCCCGTGCAAAGGCGATTTTGAGTCGATGATGTTCCTTTCCGAAATTTCCAAAGGCGGGATATGTTACAGTTAGTCCCTGTACTACAGGGTAATTCTTTGCCCCTACCTTGTCCACTTCCAAAAAATTGTCCTTTCATTCCCATCTTTTTGTGTTCCCTTTCTTTTTTTTTGGGGGGGGGGTTGGACCAGGAAAAACCCTGAAAAACACCCCTCAAAACTAACCGAGACTCCAAAATAATGGTTTCCAAAATAGGAATCTTCTTATCCAAGGGGTGAAATTTTCAGGTGTCATGTTTACCTTTTGGGGGGAGTCAACAAATTACCCATGGTATGATTTTTGTATCTGGCCAACCTCACCCCAAAAATTGGAGGTAATTAAAGAAAACATACCTGGCCATTTCCAGGAAAAAAAAAACAACAACTCACCAATAATTTACCCCACCAAATG
This sequence comes from Breviolum minutum Mf 1.05b.01, assembly GCA_000507305.1. Classification (NCBI taxonomy): domain Eukaryota; class Dinophyceae; order Suessiales; family Symbiodiniaceae; genus Breviolum; species Breviolum minutum. Next base: position 63,265 of record DF241710.1, read on the forward strand.
ACCACGAAATAAAAAGTTTAAACTTTTCGGGTTTCCTTTAAAATAGCCTTCCCCAGGGGTTCCCAAAAAGTTTGAAAGTTGGGTCTTGGTGGGGACAGCCAACCATCACCTGATCACCGGTGCTGGGGGCCCCACTCGTTCATCAAATTCTCCAAGTCGGCACCACTAAAGCCAGCAGTGCGCTGGGCGATCTCCGTCAAGGTGATGCCTTCTTCCAACTTCTTGTTGCCTTATAGAACCACGGTTATATTAAACTTAGGGTTTTACAGAAAATGAAATCCTACTCAGTTTTTATGGGGATTATGATAAACCATGAAATAAGAATCTATATCAAAGCCTATTAAAGCCCTAATCTGAACCAAAACCAGTACCCTCCAAGCAACTAACATACTCCACCTTGGGAAAAGGAAAATCATCGACTCAAAAGTGTGATATGTTAGTTTCCAGGAGGAACCACGGTTGTTTAGGGTTTACAAGGGGATGAAATCCTACCCAGTTATATGGGGATTGAACCATGAAATAAGAATCCCTATTAAAGCCCTGATTGCCCAAATAGTTTGTTGAATGATTTTGAGATGATTTCCTATGATTTGGACTGATGATTTCATGGATGGTTACCACGCCAATCAGCATTCCCTATACTAAACCACTACTCTTTCTCCCATTATCATCGTTCACTGGAAAAAATGTTTTTCACTTCCATGACTATGGGAGGAAAGGTAGGTGTCCGTAATATGATTAATATTATCTAATATTGATCAGGGCTATAACATGTATATGAATATGATTATAATATACACATTTGTCGAAGTAGAATGACCAATTGGTGATTTTCAACGGAGAAAAAAAACATAACGTTTTGGTTTTGAATCCAGTAACATTTTCGTTTGGTGCTGGTTTCAAACCCAGAAAATATTGGCCACAAAAAAGGAATATTCTACGGCAAACCAACATCCGCTTCAGTGTAGGAATCCCATGAATTTCAGTGAAACCCTCCATCTAGCTAGTGTGTTTCAAACCCAATTAGAAAAATATTTGTCAAAATGCGAATCTTTCCAATAATATAGAAAATTGCAAATTCCAACAAAATATTTGGTAAAAAGCCACCCCCTACAAGGACCTTCCAGTCGGGGTGCCAATTAAACCCTAAGGGATATGGAATTGACACGTTTTAGGAACCATTTGGAACCATTTGGCACCCTTTAAAAAAACACCCAAACTGGAAGGTCCAGGTCGTCCATGTTCTGACGGAAGTGTTCACTTTATACTTGGAGGATCATCCCATTTAGTAAGCAGTTGTCAATAGCCCCCATTTTGGAAGGAGAACAACCCCAGTTCGGGGACTTACTAACCGTAGTTGCTAACTGCTTACTAACTGGGATGATCCTCCAAGCAGAGGCTGGTTTTTCAACGGTTTTTTGGCCCAAGAAGCGAATGTGTACCTCAAGGATTTGTGCCCGACCCTTCACATCAGGCAAACCCACCGTGACGCGGCGATCGAAACGTCCTGCGAGGAAACATACAGGCCCCGCGGATGGTGGAGAGAGAGCCACACAGGGTCTCTCTCAACAGACTCGGGGCACTTAGGAGCCACAGTTCTGGTAAAACACTCTTGGCAATCTCCTTCTGCCTCTGCAAATGTCAATCATTGGGTAGGCCAGTTTTGGGCAAGGAACAATATGTATTGCAGATTCACTATTTTTCATTTCCGACTTCACTTCGCCATGTTTCATAGTCATAAAAGATGTTTCATCATCCTTGCAACCTTTGCCCATGCTATGACGCAAGTAATCGTTCAACCGTACCGGTCTTTGAAACCATATATATATATAAATATACATATATACAGTATACTGGGATGTTCCAAATTCAAGGACGTCTAAAGACGATCCGTAAGGAAGCAATCCGCAAATGGGGAAGTAATCCTAGCAATGCGTAATCCGAACCAGATTTGGATGTAATCCTGTAATCCCCACTATCCGTAATCCTGAGCACAATCCGTGATCCGTAATCCGTATAATCCCCGAAACGAGGTTGACTGAGAAAAAACAAATCAGGGACAAAATGAGTTGTTTTTGGCACGCTTGCGTTGCTTGCGGGCTGATTTTCTTTGTGGTGCTAGTGCTGCTGGCTCACTCTGTGGGTGCAAGAAAACGCCCTATTTGGGCCAAATGGCTCGCAATTTGAGCTCTGCTGCAGCGTGGATTGCTTCTAGAGGCCACGGGAAAAAACGCCCTATTTCGCCAAAATAAGTTGTTTTTTTGGCGCAAGCCGGACCCAAATCTGTCTGCAGCCTTAAATGGACCTAAAACGCGTCGGTTTTTTTTTCTCATGCAGCAAGCTGCTTATGTTATATATACGCCGACCAAGCCTATCCGTAAAGGCTAATCCGTAAGCGTCCTTATCCGTAATCATCGTAAGGATTAAGGATTAGTTTTGAAGAAGCCAGGTATATAAATATAGAATATGGATGTCAATTGTTCGCGAACGATGCTTAAACGTCAGACAGATGACGTTGTAAAAATGCTTCAAAAGACACCCCAACATCCAGTGAAATATTTTTTGGAAGGAAATGGATGTAGTGCTGGAACGTCAGCCTCAAGACCGTTGAAGTTTCAGAAAAAATCCCTCAAAAACTACACCCAACGCTGGATGTATGTCAATCCCTGGTTTACAGCAGTTATCCATTGAGACAACCATTTTCAGAAACATTGTTGCCGGTCCAGGACGTAGCAAGGCATTGTCCAAGATGTCAGATCTGTTGGTTGCAGCCACAACGATCACACCACTGTTGCCTGCGCGCTTACGCAACAACACCGAGGGCCTGCTGTCAAGGTGGTTCCTCTATGTTCCTGTTGTTTCTCCTGAACAGAGTTCAAGTTTCGTTACATTCCGTTGTACTGGTTGATAACACTACAGTATACTATCCTTAGGCTTGTTATAAACCTTTCCTACAACGCGGGTAGTATTTCACACATTTCATCAAAAAAATAACAAGAAAAAACAGCAACCGAAACAGCGTTTTGGCTCACTCGGATGGTTTCAAATGATTCAAATGCATTGGGCGGCACTGCCGGTAGTAAGATAGGTACCTCTTGGCATTTAGAAAAGATCCTATGATAAATGTCCCACCACATGTTGGTTTTGAGATACGGAAAAAACATGCAAGGGAATTATATAATTACATGCATTATATAGCATTATATAGATATAGGTTTTCCAATTAGGTTAATCCAAAACAACCAGTTCTGGTAGATTTGTCATTGATCGTTGGTTTGGCTTGCCACAAATGCTTTTTTAAGATTCCATCATTTCCCCCAATTTTGGGAGGTAAAAAAACTTACACCCCCGAAAACTAAGATGGCAATGGAACATGGACCCTTTGAAGATGTATTTCCTTTTGAATTTGAAAATGGGGATTTTGCATCGTCATTTTAGTTTTTGGGGGGGTCAGGGTAACTCTTTGAAACCACCTAATTTTCTGGTTGGTGGTTGAACCACCCATCTGAAGAATATTAGTCAAAATGATTCAAACTTCCCCATTCTTTCGGGGTGAAAATATAAAAAATATGTGAGTTGCCACCACCTAAGTGTTTCCAAAAATAGTGGTAATGAATGGTTTATAATGGAAAACCCTGTCAAAATGGATGATTTGGGGGTACCACTATTTTCGGAAACATCCACCTAGTAATTCTTGTGTGGTTTCCTTCTTTTCACCCTAAGAATCTTCTCATCTCAAGCTCACCACGCCGCGCTGGGAAACTCCGCACCTTCGAAGCCATCCATTTCCTTTGGGAAAACCACGACGGACTCCCGGGTCCCGGGTCCCAAGGCACCAAGAAAAAATTCGGCCGGGAACTTTTGGACCGTTTTTTCTATGAGTCTGTAAAGGTTTTGCAGGACTTTGATGTCATCTCGAATACATACTCGTATTTGTGACTTTCCCCGCTTTTCCAGTAAATTTAGGGCTGAATTTCAGGATGTTTCAGCCTTCAAATCCACTTGTGAGGAATAGTCATTGAGGTTTTTATCACCAGAAAACACATCTCACCCCCAAAGCATCCATGGGATTGGGTTTTATTTACACTCCCTGAAACTAATGTGGCACCTGCAAGGAAGTGTTCGCAAAAGGAAAGTAGTCTTCCAACCAACAATTTTCGAGTGCAAGCTGTTAGTTTCAGGGAGGGTACATGTTTTTACTAGAAGAACCAATCATTTCATGTATAGGAAAATAGTAGTTAGTATAATATGTACTCTAGTCCTGTGGATGGGATGTTGAATCAAACACTCGCACACAGGGTCCTCTTTCAAAATAGCACCATTGTTGCAGTAGGGTTTTTTGGTCGCTTCTTCAATAGTCCCGAAGTAAAGCACCTGTAATTTGAAATACAGTATGTGTTTTGGAACTTCAGATCTTCTGACAAAAGAGACCCCTTCTTATGGAAGGTTTGAACTGCATCTTAAGCTGGCAACTAGTCATAAAAAATCATAAAAATCCATGAGGACGTATGTGTTTCCTGGATTTTCGTGGTGTGGTTACATTGATTGCGCATTCAAGGATAAACCTGAAGCATGCAAAAGCATTCGACTGTTTCCGAATTGCTGTATTTGCTGGGAATACAGTACCCTCCGACAATCTAAGATAACGCAATACGTAGAAACCTCTTGAGTTTCCATAGGTAAAATCTAAATCTACAATTCATTTTCACGCGAAAGTCTGTCTCTTATCCGGCCTACTAAATTTGAAATCTATTGAAATCTACTCCTGGCAATTCTGAAGGTGCCCTTTTAAAAAGGACGGCGAAAACGTGACCCTTTCAAAGGTTAAGTGACCTCCAACTATGGGATATTTTCAGGTCACGGCGGCTAAATCACGTTTCCTATGATTTCCGTCTATACTCGGCTTCCCATCGCTTCCCTGCTTTGGTGAAAGCTGCCGTCAGGATTTGATTCAAGGTTTGCTCACGTTCATCGTTGCCACCTCCCATGCCAGCACCTGCTGCAAGGATGGAAAAAGGGAATTTTTTGGGGGTTTTTCGGGCCCACATTGAATGGTTTTTGTTGGGGGTGGGGAAATGCTGCCAACTTTTCTGACGTTCTTACCGTTTTTTTACTCCAAAACTTTAGGACCCAAGAGTCAAATGGTGGTACTACCATAGGGTGGTACGCTGGCCACAATCAACACCATTTTCATACACCTATAGTGGGTATTTATTGGCTACACCACCATGATGGTAGAGAAAATTGAATGAATTTTCCATATGGAACTGTGGGGTTGAAGAACTGTATGAATGACATGTGATTGACACAAGATTTCCCCCCCCCCTGTTTTGTATGTGACTAGTTAATATGCCAAGTAACTCATCGAATTGGTTATATAAAAGAGGTTTCACACCACTAACAAGGGTTCCTTTTGACCCCTCAGGAGAGGTATCGCATGTTGGCCATAAATGAACATTTTGCAGTGGAACTAAAACCCACCAAAGACATGCCATTATTCTAGTGGATGAATAGGAGTGATGGGTTTTACATTGATAATGAATCTATGATATGTAATTTAGTTGTTCACCACCTGTAGAAATTCAATATCCCGGCTAAACTGATCGCAGCTCAACTCGTGCATATCTAAAGGTCAAATCCTCATGTTTAAAGTAGATCCCTAAGCCCTAAACCTTACACATCCCCAAAAACCCCGGGCCCCTTATAGATCTTATAGAGTTTCCATGGTACAGATTCTTGTAGTCACCCTGTGTAGCAAGATTCACTGACACGTTGTTTGACCACTTCTTTCTCAGTTTTCTTGTTTTGTTACCCCCATAAACTCCATGGGACTGGTATATTTTCCTACATTTTTGGTTGATGTTTATGATAAATGTAGGTAAATATATCAGTCCCATGAACGGTAACCGGGACCAATTTGGTTGCTTTGAAAGTTCCTAAGTTCCTGAAACAAGGAGAGCTGAGTCACCACCAGGATTACAGTCGAAACCACTCAAAGGTGGCCAACTCTTACTCAGCCAATGGCTGTTGGGCTGTCCTGGTTTTTTTCCTTGTTCAAAAAACATGGGCCCCATTTTTGTGTTTTGAAATTTGAAAAAAGCATAACACAAATGAAATCAGCTTCAACAAATCCTCCAGTTGTTTAAGTTTGCTTTCAGATGTGACCACTTTTGGTGTAGCAAACACCCCGTCCTCACAACGGCTCCGTTGATGGATCGGGAACCGCCTCGCTGACGTCCAATGGCATCAATCTCATCGATGAAAACGATGCATGGTGCCTTCCGTGGAACGGGGCGCACCGGCGCAGAAGTGGTCTCAAGATTCCAACAACTCAAGTCTGTTGGGTCGTTTTTTTTCAGGTGGTTGAGCAAGCATAAGAAAGGTCATCTCTAAATCATTCAACAAAATCTTTGGGCAAGGAAACCCCATGGGAGTGTATATATTTACCTATACATGAATGGTTGATCTTTTTATGGTAAACGTAAGTAAATATACCAGCTCCATGGATCCTATGGTTTGTCAGCCAGCCGGTGAGAATATAAAATGCTTGTTTGAAACCACGGGCCGGCCCCTGGATATGTCTGGATTTGTCAGTAGCTCACAGTAGCTCATCTTCAAAAAAACCATGGATCTGCGGCAGAATGGTAAAAGAACCAAATTTCGGGCTAGGACGAATACCCTCCAGGGAATTAACATATCCCACCTTGGGAAAAGGAAAATCATCTTCAAAAGTGCCATTGGTAGGGGATATGTTAGTTCCCTGGAGGGTACAGTTTTGCCGTTTTTTTTTCATCCCCCAAAAAACTAGGAACCATGAACTTCGGTGCACCAGTTGTTCGCCATCACCTCCACTCCTAAAAATTCAATATAGTCCCTGAAAAATGGTGGTTGGGAAAACTATACTGACTTTCCTTTTTGGGGTCCAATAAAAGGCCTATTTTCATGTTTTCTAGTTGGTGGTTTCAACCCCTTTGAAAAATATTAGTCAAAATGGGTTCATCTTCCCCAAATAAGGGTGAAAATAAAAAAATATTTGAAACCACCTAGTTTTTGTACAAGTTTCAGGGGGACGTTCGTGCCCATCCTCATCCTCCTCCTCATCCCGGGATTGCCTTCTCCTTGGCCTGCTTAAAGATGTCACGCACCCTAGAGGCGCCAACACCCACGAAGAGCTCAATGAACTCAGAGGCTGAGGACCTCGGTTAAAACGAAGGGAGGAGAGAGGTTTCCCCCTCACCTGGATGGCTCGGGGGTGGTTGAACTCACCAACCCCAGCATTGAAAAATATGCTCAAATTGTTCATCATGAAGTTTCCCCAATTTTGCGGGGTAAAATTTTCCAACAAAATGTTTCAAATAAAGCACCACCTAGTTTTTGTTACGAAGAGTTTCCAGAACCTCAGAACGCAGATGCCGAAATGGGGACTCATTAAGCCCACAAAGGGATGTAAGCTAACTCCCGTCGGAATTCGGCCCTGGTCGGAAAAAGTGCTTTCAACACGGTACCATCATCCAAATTGGAAAATCTTGCACAAGTACGGGTAAAAGGAACAAAAGACATGTTTGACCAAAGCTATATGTAGTCCCTCCACGTTTAACAGCTCGCCCCTGAAAAATGATGGTTGGAAGACGGAAGACGATCCTCTCCTTTTGGAATGGTATATAAGTTTTCAAGGGCTAGCATAGCGGCTAGGCTAAACTTCGAGGGGGGTATACCCCTGAAAATCACCCAATTGAAAAGCAACATCATCTTCCAAACCTCCATTTTTGGGTTCCATGTTCATTTTCATGGGGTTAGATACCAAACTTTGTCACTGACGATTGTCCAGCGGACTATCACCTGAGGCCATGATGGAACAACGAGATATTGAGGTGCCGACTGAATGAATGGCACACCAGACTCGCCCGCCAACCTCAAGATCTGTTGATTTACAAAGGAAGAAAATTTGCCAAGTTGACCAAAACGGCGCAAAAAACACTCTTAAACCAGGTGATTCAAAATGACCTTTTTTATGGCCAAAGTTGGAGGTCACCAACAACCTTTGAAAGGGTCACGTTTTCACCATCCCAAAAAGGTCAGCAAGAATTGCCAGGAATATGAAAATCATGTCATAGTCACAGCCGAAAATATCAACAACTAACCTAATATATCCTAATATTTAATATAGATTGCAAAAAGTGATGTATTTTTAGAACGTGCCAAAGCTGGCAGACACGGACCTGGACTTATGACTTGACTCAACCCAGGCATTGACCTGGTTTTTGATGGGAAAAATATGGAAAGTTTATTGAGTGGGAAGGTGAGGCAAGCCAAGGCAAGATCAAAAGATCAACTCTACACACCTGAAGCCCAACTCCCCAATCCTTCCCACAAAACATAAGGCCTTGACCATGACTTTACCGGGAGATTGTGGTGGTTGATGCTCAATCTAAAGGCCATATCATATCTATTTCCCAGCTGGGAGAGTTCGGGGTGACCTTAGATCTAAACATTCAAGGTCTGTCATGGATGCATGCAGGCAGAAACGGACTAGTAAGAAGCATGCGTTCTATGTTTATATGCCCTGCACGGAACTAACATATACCATTTTGGGGAAAGAAAATTCATCTTCAAAGGTGCTTTGGGAGGGGATATGTTGGTTCCCAACAGACTTCAACTTTAATGATTCTTAAGGAGACTTTTTATCTTAATTATTGACTTCCCTAGGAATAGATCGGACACTTGATTAAACAGCATCTACAATATTATACAATATCATACCATATCATATATCATGTACATATCATCTATATAGCTACTATTTACAGCTTCGAAAAATCCTTTCATATCCGACATTTCCATCTATCTTCACCAAAAACTTCATATCCGCGGACGTTTCACCGCGAACCGTTGCGTCGTTTGGTCAAGCCACGCTTTGGCCATCAAGGTCTTTCCTGTTCCTGGAGGCCCGGTGAGCAACACACCACGAGGGATCTTGGCACCGACCTTGACGAAGCGCTCGGGAGCCTGCCGTGGACGGTGGAAGTGGAGGAATTGTCCCTGGATTCTTAGGGTGTCACCAACACGTCACCGGGTAAAATGGAGGGATTTCTTATGGATACGCTACGTATGGAGAAACGGTCATACTGAAAGGGAATCCTCACCGCCGAAGAAACCTTATAATGGTACAGGAAAGCCTACCATTTTTAGTAAAATCCTTTGGTCAAATTGGATCTTTGAAGCCAATTTCATAATTGGCCGAAGAAGCAACGACTCTCCCCAAAACGAACAGCTAAGTTTGCCCCTGAAAGGCCTAAACGCCCCCAAAGGAAACGATCGTCTTCCAACCATCCATTTTCAGGGGCAAAACTGTAAGTTTCAGGGAGGCTAGGGTCTATAGATTGTGTTGTGCCAAAACCCTGGTTGAACTATGTGGGTAGCCATAATCTATGTATTTTTATGAAGGGAAACCGTGTTTAACCTTCACTATGATACACACTCCAGGGAACTAACATAGCCAAATCAATTAGCAATTTTGAGTCGATGATTTTCCTTCTCCAATAAATGGTGGGATATGTTTAGTTCCCTGGAGAGTAGAGTCTATAGAACCCATGGATGGTGTATGGATGAAAGAGGTGAGGAGGGAGGAGGATCTCGACTTGGAAAGGATGGATAGATTGATAAATTGAGGATACTGAGAATGGTTTTTCCCACTTCATCTATTTGATTTCCCTTGTTGAAGCAAATGTGGATTCCAAAGATTGTCGGAAAAAACTGTCCACCTGCAAAAAGTTATCATTTTCCAATGTCAAAACCCAAATGCTCCAGCTGTTTGCATTACTCACAGGAACTACCCCGTTTGTGGGTCAAAAAAACAGCGACAATGACAGTATACGTATGTGTATATCATTAATGTATCATTACTATACAACACAATATGCCAGTCTCATATCATAGCACCTTCAAACTGGCATATACCCTTAATATCTAACATTGATTTCCTGTACGTTACCTCATTTTCACCGCGAGGTGGTAGGGGGTTGTAAGCCGAAATTTAACGAATGGAAGCTGAAAATGATGACTTCCAAAAGGAACCTCTTTCCAGGAATCCATTTTCAGGTTCCTATGTGTTAATTTGGGACATTCTTGGAGGTGTTTTTATGTTAGTTGCAGTTTGGGTTGTTTTTTTTTGCAGGTTGCAAACGACCTGCACCAGGGATTTCATAAAATTTCCAGGGGGATTTCCGTTTTAAATGCGACTCATTCGCAACAAGGAAACCGGGAAGGATGTAAACACTTCCCTTCAAATTGCAGTCCCTCGGTTTCAGGTGACCAAATCTCTCATGTGAGCCACGCAAAAAAAAAAAACTTATTACTTTCCATTGAATCCTGGTTGGTGAATAGGGATCCTTATAATGGTTTATATTAATCCCTATATATTAATTGGATAGGATGTCATCCCCTATATACCCCAAAAGAACCAGGGGCCCTGTTTTCATTGCTCATGTCAACCTTCAAGAAGTCCACGATCTCCATCAGCTCTTCTTTCGCCTGGGTGGAAACGACGCCAAAAAAATCGACGTTCCAATGCTAGCTGTCAGGGAGGGGCAAGCCAGGGTCTTATGCAAGCCAGGGTCTTATTCTCTTGAAATCCCAACATTTTGCCTCAAGAAAAGCAGCATGGGTGGATTTCTAGCCCATTCAGAGTCAGATTGTTTTTTTTGAAATTCGTGATAATCCCCCACTCATGATCCGTCTTTAGTTCATAAGGTGTCCTACACTGACCATGAACCACCGGTCCTTAGAGAGGGTTTAGTGTTAATCCATCATCGAGAACGATCAATTGTTGATGTTACTTTCACAGCTCCTTACTTCTCAGGTTCTTACATGTACTGTCAATGGCTGCAAATCCAACAGCAGGCGATTCTTGGTTTATCTCATCTTTTTTGTTGCAAGGCTTGATAATAAATGATGGGTGGTGCAAAATTCATCACCCGAAATCAACACCCGAATTCAAAAAAAATCGGGCCTCATCGATGCCTGCCACATTCTCAAACTTCACACCAGTCTCTGGAGTGATCATGATCTTCGCACGGCCCTGATTGCCAAATCCTGCAGCAAAAAAAACAGTTCCTCTGTGCACGACTTGGATGTGAAAAAAATCCAATTGTTGATCTTGGAAAAATGTTGACCATTCCAAGGTGCATTTTTTAAGGTCGAAATCCCAAGGCAAACCCTGGCCCCCAACGATCCCAAGTCCCGAAGTGAAGTTGTGTTTCACCTTTTTGGGCTGCTATACCTGCTTCAGTCGAGCTGATGTCCAAGGATTTATGACTTCAGCTGAGAAAATGGAGATTCCACTGGCCAGCAAATATGGTAAAGCAGGCCATGGGCTCCACCTGAACACGGCCGGTGATGTTTTCAAGACACCTTGATGGATGTTGGTGGTAAGAGTGGGTGGTTGGTGCTTAGGGTGGTTGGTGGTAAGAGTGGTTAGGTGCTTAGGGTGGTTGGTGGTAAGAGTGGTTAGGTGCTTAGGGTGGTTGGTGGTAAGAGTGGTTAGGTGCTTAGGGTGGTTGGTGGTAAGAGTGGGGGGTTGGTGCTTAGGGTGGTTGGTGATAAGAGTGGTTAGGTGCTGGTTGGTGGTTGGTGGTAAGAGTGGTTAGGTGCTGATGCTGAGAAAATGCCTAGAAAAGCAAACCACAATCCCACCAAACACAAATATCAAAAGTGATTGGTTGACACAAAAGCACCGTTCCATGAATTCTTGATTGGTTTCAGAATGCTTCCTACAACAAAAGTAAATCCACGGGTTGTGTTCTTTGTTTTCTGGGAAAACACAAACGTGCTCTCTCCGTCTCTGTCAAATCTGATTCCCACCTATACACCGCACTGTAAAAACGTGGCATCAGCAGCGAAGGTAGAAAACTGCGATTGGCATCAGCTGCTTGTAAGGCACCCGAGCCCACTTGAACGCTTTCAGCTTCACGTTGAAGGCGGAGTTCCAATGACAAACCACCGCACCTCATAGGTGGCAGTGGTTTTAGGTAAAGAGTTGACCAGTTGTCAAGAGAGAAGTGATGGCATCATCACCGCGGATAGGATACACGCCCCCCCCCCCGAAGTTTAACAGCTCGCCCCTGAAAGCCATGATGGGACTGGAATGCTACGCATAACCATTTTGGGTTTGGTGATTTTGCAGGAGCTTTTGCTGTTAAACTTCGGGAGTGAAACAGCTCACCTGTTTTAAGCATGTCTGGAAATGGCATCTTCATAGGTTGGGTCACGGAGCAAATTGACTCTTCAAGTTGCGGTGCTTCAACTCTTAAGGACAGATTTTACCAAAGTGTCGCCAAACAACCATGACACTTCCATGTTGGAGCTTGTAAGTTTTGATGGAAAAAAAAACGTAGATTCCAAGGGGTCCCACATTTCGAAGGCAAAAAGCCTAGCGTTCAGAGCTTCCTCTGGAAACTTCAGTGTTCGCATACGGTCCGGTGCATACACAAAACACGTGAAGGATGGGAATATTGAATTTAAATTGAATGGACTGGACATGCCATTTTTTCAACAATAGGAAATAAGGACCTGTATGATATATGATATTGTATGCTACAAATATAAATAGTTGAATACACATATACATAACATACAGTATATATAAATATATATATGTATATATCATCATAAAAATACATATTACCAAAAGCAAAAAATGATGCTTTCCGATCCTGCCAGCAGCCAGGCACTGAAAGCAACTCAGGAGTGGATTGAGAGCTAAAAAACTGGGTTTTGTACAAAAGGCATTGTTCAAAAAGGATAAGGCATTGCACCAATTGTCCAATCGCACTGCAGAAGCAAAATCCAAATGCTTTAACAAACGCGTTCGTAAAAAGGTGTGAATCACACCAGCAATCTGCAAGAGCAGCAAATGCGTCGACTCCATCTGAGGTGTCCATAGCTTTGGGAAACGCTGACGTCGAAAGACCTCCGTTACGCTGAAAAAGGTAGAAAATGTCCTATTGGATGTTAGGATGGATGGTTGGAAACTGAATCAAAGCTTAATAACTCCACTCATACATCGGGGTAAGGTTTTAACCTATCGTTATTTAGATGGGTAGTCTAATTCCTTTTACTGTATAATAAATGAGAGTCAAGGAAGCAAACAAACTTTCATGGCTCAGGTGTTTGTTGTCCAAAAACAGGCTTGCCAGGTTGTATTTGTCAAGGGTAAGGTATTGATGGGGATATGCATGGAGATGTAAGCGGCAATGACTTTGTTGCAAGTAGTCGCTGATAGGCCAGGCGTGAAATAGCCCCACTATAATTGCCCCGACTAGAACAACACAAAGTAGTCCGAACTACCCCAACCATCCCCAAACAACAATCTGTTTCCTCAGAAATGAGCGGCAAATAAGCCCTTCACCTGCCAGCTGCCAGCAGTGTCCCTAAGGCTTTAATTGGGCCCTTGATTTTTGCCTGTATTAATTTTGATGTTAGTGGGATGGCTCCGCTCGTATTATTACAAACAAACACCATTCGTTTGAGATCTCCTATTTGTATGATCATGCCACTACTGGGTGGATCTTAGCATGTGTGCGTTTCTGTCCCCACCTATTTAAGGTAAGATCCACCCAGGT
>DF241711.1:0-18586 GCA_000507305.1 Breviolum minutum Mf 1.05b.01
ATGATAGTCATCCAACGGGAAACTAAGAAATTATCTAAGAAACATCTCGTGTATTCTTGTAGAACCCCAAAACGACTTCAAACTAAATGAGACCAAAGCGCCGCATCACAAAAACTATAGAGAAGAGCTGAAGCTGCTCCCAGCTCAATAGAACGCTTCTGCAAACTCAAGCTGACACGTACCTGGGCCCACTTGCCCCGACAACAGCTTGACCGTACCAAGTGTCAATCAATCATACTGCACTTGGTGAATATCACAAATTTACACACCAACCACTGCCACCAAAATAAAAGATCGACATTCCTCAAACATCATCATGAAGCGTGAATCACTTCGTGACTCTCACAAATTTTTACACCCACCACAAAACAAGATGGACATAAATAATCGCGTGTGTAGTCAAAACTCAGCCAGCAAAAACAGGAGCATCCCCACCACTTGGGTGAGAAAGCAGATTCAAAATGGCAACCAAGCTGCATTCTCGTACATCTGATGTCGCAAAGCGACCTTGAAACCATGTGAAAAACCGGGGTACTCGGTCGGATACATCCAAAAACTGACAATTAAAGACCTACTGAAAGTTGCAAGGCTGCTTGGAATCAAAAGTGTCTTCGAATCAGTCTTTCTTGGGATTTCTTGGGTAGATTCCAAGAAGACAAGTACTGCAAACTGTGCACAATAGTATGCTAGAAATAATTATATACATTCTTACAGTCTTATACAAATATATAAAATCCTTGGACATCCCAACAGTATCACAACGTATCCCAACCATCATACTTTTGATGGGCAAAATCCTGCATCAGGGGGAACAGTTGAAACACTGCAATTCATGGCAAAAGTATCGAACATCACCATACCATCAACTGGTGCAGCCAAATGAACGGTCTTAACGTATCAGTGTCAGTGTGTTGCACCGTGTGGAGGTTACGCCCGAAAGGAAACTACAGTCTTCAAAGATCTTGATCTAAACGAATCTGAGACCGACCCTTCCCTAACCATGCTGAATCTGTGAAATTGTCTAGCTGGCTGTCATGAGCACAAAACAGATTGCCTGTTCATATTCAATGCCTAAGGGTGAAACCAGATTCCCAGTCCTTTTCAACGGATGGTGCTATCCACAAATCTAAAACCGCACGTTTGAAAGCACGACGGTTGTTCTTGCTCGTCAAGGCTCCATACCAGCAAAGAAAACCAACAGTTCGAAACTCTGCACGAGCGGAAGGTCATTGGAAGCCCCCTCTGGGCTAAGAACACCTTGAAGGGAATGGTGCTCGGATGTAGTGGATCAACATGTTCGGAAATTGACTTTCCAGTCAAAAGATGCAGCAAGAAGCAAAATGAACCCTTGAAGTTGTATTGCAACGCATCACCGAAACATGTGCAACATAATTTCTTTCGATGGTCCATGATTGCTAGTGTTCTTGCTCCAAGGATCTCACGTATAAGCAAGAACTACACATTATCGGAAGACCCATAACACAGGTCCCTTTCCAATTATGTCCATACAGGTCCTTTGAAAGCAATTCAGCGTCCTAGCCGCAGGGAAGCTACAAAGTACTACTTTGATCAATCAAGACTATATCAAGACTAACAGTCATTCTTGCAGGAAAATTGAAGTTTAAAGTTGAAGTTAAAAAGAAGCGATAGTACAATCATTTGACTTGCCAAATCTGAATATGAGATAATATGACACATGAGAAATTCTGAAATGTGAAGCAAAGTCAATGTTGCCATCCTTACCCCCCCCCTCTCTCTCGCATTCTCCCTGCTTGACAAAACACTTCGCAGTGAAAGCAACCAATAAATGATTGCTCCCAGGGCTGCCAACCAAACGCGTCGACAACACAAACCGAGAAGGAAGCGTGGGAGCAATGTTATCAAAGACCTCACAGGACAAGGCAATGCAGCAAGAATTGGGATGTGATTTGATTCCATCACCGACATTCACCGTCAACATCACGTAAACAGTTCGTGTTGAGTGACCTCAACACTCCCTTCAAGTACGACAAGTACACCACAAGTACATCTGCACTGCAAAACTTAGTACTTGCGGTGCAACCATGCACGACACGCAGTCACATAAGTAATGTCAGCCTCAACCATCTTTTTCGAGTCAATGAAAAGAATATCTTATCTATTGTTCTTAATTTTTCTTATATGCTCATACTATGCGGAATCACAGGTGGCTGGCCGTGCAGAAAAAAAGTATAGAAAATCATTGTGCTCATGGCACTCCTGCATATTTTTCATAAAAATATTGCCAAACTATGCCAAACTTTGACATAATTTCGGAACATGTCGGAACAATAGCTGCACCGTTTCAAAGGAACGCCTCAAGCGAACCAGTCCCATCTGGAAGCAACTCCACTTAATTACAATTCCAATTTTAGCCTTTATGACCCACTTGGCCAACTCTCTTTGTCTATCGTGCCCCCTTGTCCCTCACACAGGCCCCTTGACCCCTGCAAAGCAACCGCGGCACACCATCGTAACATCAGCCGTCTGAGTGGACAGCAAGGGCACGGTGCAAAGAATTTGGAGGACGACGTACCAAGCATCCAAAGACCTTCGGACATCTGAAGTACTTGGGCAGTTGTTACCAACAAACAGCAATCGACTATACATGGGCTATGCTAGAATGTTTTGTCAGTGGATCTGCTTGCTGCTTGCTTGCCTCTGAGAGTCAAGTTTGAGGGAGGGGGGGTGGAGATGTAGCCCACAGATGTCCACAGCACCCACACTCCTCTATATATATATATATATGCGCGTGGTGAGTTTGAGTCTTTTCCACACTTTAGTAGTGCTCGATGTTTGTGGACACGCAATGAACATGCTACATACTCGAGCCTGCATATGAAGGAATATTGGAAAACCTTGGATTGAACTCTGCTCCTAGCAAAGGAAGGAACGGTCAACACTTTTTGAAAACTCACCGCTGGCCTATAAGTGCAAGTATGTGCCAGCAGAATATAGCAAACATGTGACATTCAAAACCGGAATTTGTCATCATCATCATCATCATCATCATCATCATCATCATCATCATCATCATCGTCATCGTCATCGTCATCGTCATCGTCATCGTCATCATCATCGTCNTCAATTATCTGCCCGAAACTATCAATCTATGATGAAGGACTACTCGCCAAATACTAATCCATCAACTGTCCACATCCCAAAACCACGTCTCAACACGTCTCTAAGGTACTCAGGAGACACCAGCCGCGGCCAAGAACATAAGAGCAACAACAACCCATATGCCTGCAGCTCCCAGGGTCACGGATTGAGTTGGGGTTTACAATGCCGGATCACGGACTGGTCTGCGGCGCATATGGAAAAAAACATGGAAAGAACACACAATCAAGTCAATCAAGTAGTCATTCAAGTGAATACAACATATACATGTCACACCTGTCCCCCAATGGGAGTTCTTTTCATAAAACTTCATTTTGGTGTTGCAGGCGCCCCAGGCAAATGGCGATACATGGCGATGCCTGCCTGCCTACAAACAGGGTCGATGATCTGAAAATGGGGGGTTCAAGGGTCTTCCATGTTCGAAATTCATGGACAAATATGAACAGCCAAAATTACATCAAACTCTCCGGGAGTGTTCCCTGATCCTTTGCAGGGTCATTCCGTTAAAAACAACAAAAACATGTTAAGAATTGAGCTGTGAGAGTGTGTGTGTGTGAGTGTGTCGCTTTTTGTTTAATGAAATCCCGAAACGCAAATTCTTTATAAAATATAAATAGAAACTCCCATAGATTATGTCATTCATTCTTGCTGGGCTTTCTGAAGGCAAGAGCCAAGACCTTTACCAGGTATGTTCACGACAGTCGACTCACCTTCGAAAATATCTAGAAAGTAAGGGTTCAGCTACGTTATCCACTTTTTCACCTACAGTAAATCAGTACCAGCAACAATAACGAAGATGTTTGTAGCACTGTTAAAAACAGCTTGGAAATCACGCCATACCTAATATTCGTTCACACCCTCTATAGACAATTTAAAAACAAAAACATCTTTTGATTTTTACATACCGGATTGCAAAGGTAAACAAAAAAGGCTGGTACAGTCTTGTCTGTGTGAAAGCACTTCTGGTTTGATGAAATGGTACCCGAGGGTCCATTTGATAGAGTCAAATGTTCACCATTTCGCAACGGCTGGTTTACCAAGGGTTAAACCAGCAAAGATTGTCTCAATATTCCTGCAACCATCCTGCAAATGGAACTTAAAAAAAAAATGATGTTCCAAATACTAAATAAATACCCTATGCATTTACATCTTTTCGACTTCCAGTGTTTCAGTTTCCACAGTTTCGGTCAGTCAAGTCACCAAGGCGTTGGACAAATCCAACTCCTTGGCTTCCCGTGGCTTCCCACGAGGAAATCTTCAACCAATCACCATCAGGTCGTCAAGTCAAAATGATAACATGTGCCACAGTTTCACTAAACATTCCTTCCTGAAACTATGGGGATCTGGATGGATTTGTATGAATCCCCGTCATAAACCAGTGAGACTAACAGGCCATCTTCCAGAAGTTCAAAACCTCCAAGGTGTTGCATGTTTAAAACCACACCGGCAAGTGAACTGGCCAAATGCCATTCACACTGGCAAGGCCAAACAAACAAAAACTAAACACTGACTTGATCAACAACTTTTATACCTAATATCACCTATTGCGATCTACTAGGCGGGTATGTGAAATCTTCAAAAACCATCCAAACAGGACTCTCCAGGAACCCGTTTCTGTATAGCCATGCACCCGACACTGGCCCAAGCAAGTGTCTGGCTGCAAATCATGTCTTGTCCTACTGTATAACAGGTGCCATTCAACCACCAGCAGCCGCAAAAACAACGCCACCAGCATCACCTGGTAGTATTGCTATTTGGTGGTGCATGGAAAGATCATAAGGATGAAGCAATATGTGCACAACTGAAAGTCTATGAACAAATAGATAAATGAACGTCTATGAATAGATAGATAAATTGTAGATCATGGATATATGATATATGATATATGATAAAGTATAGAAATGATAAACACAAGTGAATAATTCAACCCCATCAAAAACACCTGTGTCCTCAATGGGTACATCCCTTAACAATTTCTTGTTGTTAGGAAAGGTGGGTTCATGAAATATGTCCTCTCCTTTAACAGCATCCTGAAACAGGTGCCACACCAACCCACACATCTCCCACCTGCGAACTGGAGTGCAGGAGTCCTCAGAGTTGATTTCAAGCATCAATAAAAGACAGCAGAAAAAAACTATAACAAAAAACACAACCATATTTAATAAATTTTATATAATATTTGTACATCAAAAATATATTCCATAATCAACAACAGCAGGGCAAGTGCATGTGCTACATTCCATTACATTTAGGTATTCTGAAGAACAACGCAAAAAAGTGCACTTTCCAAATGAATACAGCAAAACCTTTGCTTGTGATGCCGAGGTTCTGCACAATGTCAACTCAAAAAAATGATTGACACGAGCATCTGATCTTTGCCATTCCTGGTGCTGAACTTTCATTGAGCAAAACTGAATCTCTGGCGCCCAAATTGAAGCTAGTCGCCATAACCAATTCTTGGGTCCCACTAAGGGTACCTTCAGACAAATCTAATCCTGCAATATCCCCTGATGAGGGCCTTTTCTTTCAGTGACATACATGTGCTGATGACATGCTTCCCTTTAGATCTTTCCCAAACAAAGAAACACATCATCGATATACAAAAACTACCAGAAATCCACACATGCAAGGACAAAAGACAATAACAGCGGAAAGAAAAGGTCTTGCCATTGAAACACCGCACTGTCGCAGCAATTTTCATGAATAGGTCAGCCCGCGGCATGCCTCTGCTTCTTGTTTGTTTGTTGCTGCAAACTTGAGGCTCTCATGGAGAGAAAAACCAACACAATGAAAAACAGGCCGGGCAGAATATGGAATGGGATTATCCGCTACACAAAAAGGCACATTCTACTGGGGAACCTCGTGGTGGTCATATAAAAATATACTTCCAATACGTATTCTATACATTGATTATGTTTAGATCATATAGAACATGCATCATATATCTAAATAAATTAATATGAATAATGTATATATATTTGTATCTATGATTCTATGTGTGTAAATAGTCACCATCAATAGCAATGTGTTCGGTCCTGAACGTGGCCTAAAAGTTCACGCCAACGCTTCCAGAAACGCGACCAGTCACTCCTGGCAACGCAACCCGGTGTGGTGTTGATGCCAACGCCACGGGGATTGTAACGGGAATGTCTTAAGGGCGGGTGCCACCATCCATTCCCAGGATTGACTCTATTAGTTTTGCTCATGTCGTTTGTTTTAGTCCTTTATCATGCATGCTACCAAAAAATCAAGGTAGACTTAAACAAAAGAAACATATATACAGCGACGCTATTGTAATAGCTTTAAGTTGGACCACTAATGACTACTCCAAACTCGCAAATCAAGGGGTGAATCTACCCCATACTCACTTGCCAGCATCCTAACATCTCGTAACTCCTATCTACATCTATCTGAGGTGAATCCATGTCAGGAGAGAAATCGGGGACCTCTCATCCAACCAATGAGCCGCTTCAACCAATTGACTTTGAAACATCGAATCCAATCATCGATTCCTCACAGCTCCAATTCTACTGCTCCAAGCGGCCTTGCTTTCAACCCAATCCGTACGAGCTCGGAAAGCAGCTTCAAAGCCGTGAGAAATTGCAGCACATAAATGCCTTACATCAGTGGTGGTCATGAAGATTGGTGGATTCATGATACAAATGTGTGACTCTTGAACACCTTAGCTTGACGTGAAGAACTTAACGGTTTGAAAGTCATAGTCATAATTCATGAGAGCTTTCTGCCTTTTGTGATCTCCAAAGGAGTAAATCATACCCGTAGTTAAGAAAGCGCGTTCAAACGATACTTGGAAATTACCACATTAAAAGGAAGGCCAACGTCCGGAAAGTTTCCCCTCAGAAACAAGCTGAAACCCATGTTTCGAGATCTGCAAACATCAAAGTGCATCCCTCAGCTGACGAGTCACAAATCAACATACCATGTTTTTCATCCATGGCGCGTTTTTGCAGCTACTGCAGAGAATCGAGCAAACTTGATCTTCGAATTGCAAATTGTCGCGGCAAAGCATTCACAACATCAAATGAAGGGAACGGTTACAATGCCCCCGAATCGACTCCAACTAAGCATGCCGCGTGCGTTCATGTCGCATAAAGATCCTGACTGGTCAACCTACCCCGCTCCGCCGCCCTACAACGCCCCCTAAGAATGAGGCTTTATTTGAGGGAAACCATTAGTCAATAAGCCCTTAATAAGGCCTCTAAAACCAAGTCTACATCTCTGGGAGACTCCATTTACTTTGAATCCGAAGTGCAATGATCTAGTCTGGCATTGTATGGCACAATGTGATGCTAGAAAATATACAGTACGTGCATTTCATTAAGTACATATGTAATTATCTAATAAGATCTGAAACCTTCACAATCGACAATATAATATCCCGAGATGCAAGTCTGAAAATAGTAGTAGACCAGAAATAAAGACAGCGGTAAAATACACTCAGTTTTGGTCGAAGCACTTGCGAAATTGCGTTAACGACATAGACATGATTTCAAATAGTCACCATCGTTTGATTCATCAACCCAAGACTAGAGCGGTCTCAAATGTGCACACCCACCCTGGCAACCTGTCGGGAGAGCATATCAGTCAGTAGATCCAGTGTAGTAGGCCAGGCTTGACTTGCATGATTGCTCATGCAGCTCCTAGGCTTCTCGGACCCCAACGGAAAAGGACAAGTGTTGGTGTCAAAATGATCCCAAAAAAATCAACACATCCACCCTGGGAAGAACCAAAACAAACATGTTTAGGTCGACCAAACCTCACAAATCAGACACAACAACATTGTCTGAAGCTTTTCTCCAGGTTCATAGCACTGCTGTAGCCTGGGATGTGATGGAAGCAATGGAAAAATGTAGTGCGTAACACTGCATAGTAAATGCATATATATATATATATCACATTATATCACTATGAACAAACATGATCATATATTCACATATAAATCATCGATATGTAGAGAGAACATACTGCATACCATAAATGAGCACTAAACAAATATATATCAAAATATCATCAGCGATGCCATATACTCTCACAGTAGTGCTGTCTACATGGTGTTTTCCCAACTTCACCCATGAGGCTTGGCAATTTCGAGCCCACCCAAAAGGGAAGAAATGCTACCAAAACCTCTGTGATAAGCTGGAGTTCTACACATCATTCCAATTTAAAAAATATGGAAAATACAAATGAAACTGTTCAAAGCATTTCAAAGCTATATACAAATCATTTCAAATTATATACGCCATCATACGCCAAGCAACCGAAAACATCTTGCCCCAGGCGTGCATGTAGAGATCTCATCTCCAGCAATTGTAAAGCACTTGGCCAAGCCTCTGCCTCATGGTTCGGACAGCCAAACCGATAGATCAATGGATAATAAGAACACACACAGAAAAGCTAGGGTTTGCTGAAGCCTGCGCAATCCTACAAGAAGTTACCTCTCAAACATTCTGGAACAATGTTTCGTAGTGATATTTCCATGGTAGCATAACCTGCGGCCTAGCATACTGAATGTTTTGTGGATAAATATCAAAACTGGCAATTCTTCATGATAGTGTCAAGTGAGTATTAATAACCCTCGTTAGATAGACATTGGGGCCCCGTTTCCAAATCCATAGACCTACATAGACCTACTTGTTGACCCCCTTAAACAGCACATTTTTTGCGGGTAAAACAGCACAAATTTTGCAAGTCCAAAAGTGTTCAATGCTTTGCGCTCATTTGTCTGGCTTCAGGGAGAAACCGAGAGAAAGTTTGGAGGCTCACACCTTTGGCTTTAGATAAACAAACAAATTGAAACTCACACTTATGGTTCCCCAGAACATAGCAACCCCCCCAAATCAATTGGCATCACTTTTATGGAGAACGATTCAATTCCTTTAAAAGTTACTGTAACATGTTGCAATGATCCATTTCATATCAATGCATCTCATAGATAATTGGTTCCAGGTTGAAACCTTCTAGATTCTAGACTTTGTGGACTTGCGGGTGTTGGCGTTGATCTGCGGCCTGTATCATGCAAAGGACATCTGTCATATGCAAATGCATGAGAGGGGTATCATCTGTTTGCTATATCATATCTTCGGTTTCAATCCCGTAGAATGAATTATTCAACAGATACAATGCATCAATCCAGCCTACATAAACACTTTGAGAGAATTCCACCTTAGCTCAGTTATCACAATTTAGAACCATGATCCAACCATATCCAAACAACCAAGACACGCAGCAGCTGATGGCTGTACAAAAACTCACGACGTCTGGGGTCAATTGCGCTGGCACAAAGCTCTCCAGCATGGCGATGGCCATTGGCCAACGCGGTCCCTCGAGCTGATGATTGGCCAGGGTTACCTGTTGACCTTGCTATCCAACCATACAATGTGGAAATATTGGTCCAGTTGATATGTATCTAAATATTTCCTGCACACATGCATCTAACATCCTCAAAACGTTTCTTCATGCAGTACCAGTATCTTTCATAAAATAAAGCATTCGGTTGAACACAAGAAGGCAAGTATCTTGTTCAAGGCACAAACAAAGCCTGGGAAATATCAGAGCTATCCTGATGGAGTTGAAGAATTAAACAGGATGCACTGTATAGTGTTCTGCTAGCATCTGCATATACCGTAGCATCTCATTCATGGGGCGCATGCGACACAAACTGAACTTAAATTCTATAGCTCTTGCAGTGCCATGTGCCAGTTCCAATACAAGGCGGCAGTGGCAGTGTATCAGTAGAAGTGAAGTACCTGCTGTCATTATGGCAAATGTTGCTGTCACCGTCGCCAGCGTTGGTGATTTTGGCATCATCGTCGCCGTGGTGGTGGTCATCTAGGTTGTTGTTGTTGTTGTTGTTGTTGTTGTTGTTGTTGATGCTGTCGATGCTGTTGTTAATGTTGTTGCTGTTCTTGTTGCTGGAGCTGGTGGAGCTGGTGGAGGAGGTGGTGGAGGAGCTGGTGGTGTTGTTGTCTCAAGTTGCAACACAACGCCAACAGCACGTCGAAGCTCCGCCTTGTAGGCACCTAAGGCTGAGTTGCAACAAACCATATCCGGCTGCATCCTCAAGGAAAATGATTTCGGGACTTGCTCACGACATTTCGGGATGAATAGGATACGTTGAGATGCCCTGAGTTGGGTGAGAACATCTATGGCTAAACAGCTAGAACCTATGAACAAATCTAAAAACATCAGTATTGCACTGCTAGATTCACTTGTGCCATGGGCAAGCTTAAAGGATACAGAAAATGAACAGAAGAATTTGGCATACATAAATGCACTGCTCGAATTGCTGTCCTTTGTGCAACAAGTCGTTGGAGCAATGCAAGAGTCAGTCGCCAAAAGCCTGGAGATCGAAGGCTGAGTGCTGGAAATGTATCATTCTTGTCGAGCGCTTGTGATCAAAACGTGGGAGCTTCAACTTGAAGCTTTGGAGTCATTTTACTAGGCGGAATGGGCAATAAATAAACATTATCCTATGAATTTCATCGATTATCAAAAAAAATCCATAAGTTGGGGATACATGGGGATACCATTCAACTGTGAATGACAAATCCACTGTGAATGACAAATCCTCAATCCCTGAGTTTTGACTCACAAAGCCCCAAGGCTGTAGTTGATGGTAGCTGAGCTCTGCCTCCCTTGGCACAAGCACTGATGACCCCACTGTAGCAAATGACATCCGGCTGCAACTCAGCATCTTCCAACGTCTGGCGGCTTTGGAGGGATCTGTGTCACCCAGCAATCTCAACGTTGTTAATGATTCATATATATATATATATATAAAGTAAATAAATAATACTAATTATATGTTTAATGTTAGAGGCTTGGGGTGTTCCTGGGGTCACTTTGATTTCAATAAGTGGAAGTTCAAAATGAACTCTGACCATTTCAGGGGAGATTTCTGGTTTCACGACAATAGAATTCATGCAAACCCAAACTTCTTTATCCAAAACTCAAGGGGATGTTGCATGTGTGACACTGAAGAATCGTTGTGGTTCTACCTGATTTCCATGTGCACTGGTGATTTATCGGGGCACCATGTGGCGATGCGATGAAACTGATACACATCAAAACGGATTTGGCACCACAGGCATCCAAATTCTGAACCTTAAGGCCTACATTGCGATTGAGTTGCATCTATACGCAAGGCTTCACTTTTCAGATTAGTGTTGCTTGGTATCAGTAATGTGTGAACCTGGCGAAAAACACGTGGGAAGTGGGAAGTAGCTTTACACCTAAGTGATCCTAAGAGTAACACACTTACGACGAAAAACACCTATAAACATGTACGACAAAAAAACATGACGCTTCAATGTCAATTTGAAGATGTGTACATGAATCTCACACATAGTCATTTTAATGAACTATAATACGCTCAATAAACAGGTGAAGCGGAGACCTCGAGTTCTTCACACCACGCGCCTCCAACAAAGCCAGTGCAGCTTCCCATTCGCCAGCGGCTTCGCAGGATGAAATGGCGCTGTTGTGACTGATAAGATCCGGCTGCGCCTGAAGAATCAAAGAATCCGCCGGAGTCCGTTTCATCTCTGACAAGCGAATAGAATGTCCCAAGTGCCGAAACTCATGGGGAACTCAATAAAAAACACATGAGGGTCCGGTTGCATTATGCAACCAGAATCGCGTCAAAAAGGGAGAGGAGAGAGTATGTGGGTATTTTTTTCCAAGGAGAACCCACCGAGAAGTGGATGTGGCACATCCCCAAATGATGGGTCAAGCGACACCTGAGTGGATTCAAGCCACCTTGATAGCAGGCATATCTGCAAGCAATGCAATAGCCATCTGCCAGCGACTGCTGCGGGCAAAGCAACTGATGACCTCTGCATGCTCTGTCATAAAAAGGCAACAGGCTATGATGTACACCTCCTAAGGTGCTTTATTTGTATGAAAAACGCGTCTGCTAGCCATGTTGGATCTTTTTGGTCAAAAAAGCCGTAGACAATACATGCAAATTTCTACCGCGCTATCAGGAAGTACCCTCGCATAATTGCAAATAGCAAACACAGAAACCCAACCAAACCTTCTGAGCGAATTTTGATTGTACTATATACTTCAAACTTCAATGCAATCCGAGTGAGATCATCGCATCCTGGTCCCACAACCTGGTGGCCCCGGTTCAAAATGTTCAAAGGCAATCTGCTGTTAAGTTACAGCATCAAACAATCTTTCCGAGCTCTGCCTTGCGCACCCCGATTATGTTCTGGCAGCTCAAACAATTGGTATCACTAAGGACAGGGCCATGTTGCAGGTCACATCCTTGGGCACTAGTTTCAAGATACGCATGCGGTGCAAAAGGTAAGCCGCCTCTTGCCATCGTCCAACCTGGTGAAACAGGGTCGTCCACTAAGCGGCACGAGTTCAAGTCTTGATCTGACATCATCTATACATAATTTTAATTACTAAGTTATTGTCAGGAACTTTAAGTAATGGGCAGTTGGCTTACGTCTGCATTGTGGTTGGGTACTTTCATGGATTTTGAATATCCCCCCATACCCATCGCAACCAGAAACTAGAATAGAGGCTTGCAAGAGCCACGCGTTGAGGAACATTTACATTTGAACACACGTCAGCCTGCACAACTAGAACTTCAGAAAAAAATGGGTCCCAACCCAAACCAACCCGACTTGTGCTGATCATAAGATGGAAACCCTTATCAATACTCTGACAACTTAGAACTGCCAAATTTGTCTAGAGACATCACATACTCTGGGGGGACTCCAGCCATGTGATGTCTCAGTATCTATTGGGTCTGATACTACTCTGATGCAACAAAACATTGCCGACTTCCATTATCCTTGAGGTTATTTCCACCTTGCAAGGCCAAACGCTGGCACCGTTGATTCTTCATGATTGCCCCGTCACTATTTGTCTGTATTAGAGCATATCCAGTACATGTTGAGATCTTAAAATTTTAACTAGACAGCTTCTGTCCTATGATCATGTAATCACCATCTAGAATGGTTGGATGCATGAGTGGATCTCTCCCGCAAATATGTTGATCAATGGAACAGGATATGATATTACTTGTATAGACCGCAAGGGTGTAATTAGTATCAATTAGTAAAACAAATACTGATGGACCGAAACTTAGAATGTAAGATGGCAAATCATTTTGAACAAGTACCGCAGGAACAACGCTGTATATGAATATATGCAGAAATCAAACATCAACGACAAATTGGATAGAGGCACTGGAACTGTAGGAAGAGAGTCACAAAATACAGGAGAGTCAGACCTTGAATGCCAAAGAATGATAAATATAAATATGTATACATATGTATATATATATCATGAATATAAAAAAATCTATACTGTATATACATAATGCCACCGCCTTTTTCAAAAGAAAACATGTGTTCTTTTGTATTGGCTCAATTTTGCTTATAAACAGTACTGTTTTATTTTGGCTGGCTGCTTTTTTTGCCTGGACATTTCGGCTAAACACGAGTATTGAACACATGTTGTTTCTGCTAGCTTTTGAGAAAATTATAGTATGCTTTTTGTTTGGCTGTTTTCGCTATACATCAAAAAATCAAAAAACACACACACATATATATATATATATACAAATATACAAGAGCTTCGTCAGAGTCACCCAGAAAATTCACATAGACACAAACAACTCAAAAAAGAACATCAACAAAACAATGAAACAATTGCAGGAAATCAAAAAACAAAAACTGAAACATGCACGAAATCACAAAGCAAAATATCAAAATACAAAAGCACTCTAAACAGGCAGAAAGCCAACGTCACCGACAGAATGGAAACAGGTATTCTAAGTCGAAGAACGCGATCACAAAAACACAATAAAATCAAACTGCATATGGGGTTGAAATTAAGTGAAGTGAAAATATGCGGGCATTCTAGCTTGGTAATATTTAGGGGAAAGGTGTGCGCATTCTAAGTTCCGGTTCGTCGCTGTAAAGTCCAGAGATTTTTGGGTCTCCACGTGCTACTTGGAGCGAGGGAATCCCATCTTCACCCGGAGAGCTATGAGGTAATTGCAAAGTACGATGCTAGTGTAGCTGTGTCAGACCTGACGACAAAATCTGCAATTACACCTAGGATATCCCATTGTATAGTTCATGAATTATAAGAAATATATCATTTGAATGATTTCAAAAATGAATACTTAATATCATACACATTGATATCAACACAAAATCCTCAGGTAAAAATAAAGTCTACAATTCAACTGCTTTACCGCCTTCGAAGTACCTTTCACTGAGCTACGGCCCTGCAAGCCTTCCAACACAAGGCGATGCGTTTGGTGAAGCCCTGAGGCGTCTTCCAGTCGCCCGCCTTACCATAGCAGGCGGCTTCTGGCGTTGCGACTGTGCAACTTGACATTAGGCCATCCATTGTCTTATTCAATTTCTGAAAAATTATTCCGTATGTCTTTCTCAGTTGATCCCAATAACTAGATCAACTGTATCGGTTTAAAGTTATGTTTCATCCAAAACATCGAAGTGTGTCAAGTTCAATCATACTTCATGAGCTCTCACACTATGGTCCCGTTTTTATCGGGCTTTATCGACATATGTTTAGTGCTTGCATAGATGCCAGCATGAAAGATGTTGGAAGGAGTTAAAATGATCGTGTTCCCATGTCGCAAATCACTATATACAAAGTCCAGCGACTCCCTCCGGACCTACGTTGACTTACTTTTGTGACGTGCAGAAACAATCTGTTCAAAGAACAAGCATTGGACAGCCCCGACACCCACAAACACACACAAGCATCCAACTGTGTGATGATATGTACATGATTGGCACCCCTCTGGGAGTGTTCCTGTTGACAGGCAGGTATGACAAAACATGTGCATGTATTCACATCAGAAGCACCTGAAATGCAGCATTTGGGCTCTGTTGAGCCATCTTCATCCTGGGATCATTGGATTTGCTCACATCAATCAATATTTAGACTTACTATATAATTTGCACTCGGGTTTACTTTGATAATACTTTGATTGTAGGATCATATCCAATTTCTCGAGGTTCAGCCCTTCGCTCACAGAGATCATTTACCGGTGAGTTTGGTGTATCCCCTGATCTTTCATCATCCTTTCCAGTGAGCTTGGCTGAGTAAAAGGCGCGAGAAAGTTAGGTGAGGGGAAGTCGATCCAGTCAATATCCAAAACATGAATCCCAATTGTTTGAGTGAATTTTCATGCAAAACAATCAAAAAGAAATAAAAATAAGAACAATTTGCAACTGCTAACCACAGAGCACATGGATTTCACCTTGAGTTTCTTGTGGAGGTGTTCGTTTGGTACACACACAAGACATTAGATTAGATGGACATCCATTGTTTTTCCCTGGCACGCCATGCCACTTATATTGAAGTCCCAAGTTTATTTGAAATGCAAACCTTCCAGTGATCTGACCATGAACTATCCAGCACTTCTCAATGTCTTGAACATGGCGGATGTCTATCGTGATGTTTGCCTACTCAAGTTAAGGTTCAGAAATACGGACTTTCCAACAAATTCCCCAAAAAACGACTGGCGACCTCCAACCAAGCCATGCACGTAGCTAACCACTTCAACAGCTGGGGAGACCCAAACACGAAAATTACGAAATCAGAAAGGCTCCGTACAAATCTATGCTGCTTTTCCTTTTTGGGTATCAAAAAAAATAGCCAAAATCATACAGTATGACTGGTCTTTTTCCTGGTTGGTGCTCAACCCCTACCTAGTTGCTCATTTGCTCGCCATTTAGTAGGCAAGATGGTCATCTCTTGCCAATTTGCTCGTCACTACGCGAGGCAGATTTTTAAGTGACATTGCCAAACAAATTTACCAGCCAACAGTCCTGCTGCATCCCGGCTTCCAATTTATCTCCCACGTGCTTTTACCATGGCTTCGCTTCGGCTGTCCATATAGGCAATAAGAGGTACAGGTACATCATCGCAATTAGGAGCCTTTTAAAGGGGACCAAGATGGAATACACTTTGAGTTCAGATTGCTTGAAGCTGAGGAAGCACAACAAGAAGCAAATACCATATTAGTCCCTGACTTTCTGCATTTCTGCGACTCTTCGTTAGGGATTTCCCTCCAACCCAGGAAGGTATCCAAGCGTCAGTCACTTGATCATCAACTCATGTATCAGTTTTAACCTGTTCCTGCTTTTCAGAAGCATGCTAGGCAAAAACAATATTGCAAGCCACTTTGCAAGCGACCCTTTTTGCACTCCCAATCAAATTCCCTTTAGGCAACCACTTTGGACCTGCCCGTTGGCACGCATCTTCGTGCACTAGGATGACTTGTTGATAGGCAGGTCAGGTGTATCAAAATTGAGTGTGTGGACTTGCGACATCTTGCAAGCCTCTTTAAAAAAAAATGGTTCAAAGTATGTGGGAGCATATTATAAAGTACTGCTTGTAGTCACCAAATTCATCAAGAATCAAGATTCAAATAAATGCCCTGCCACTTCATTGGTTGGCCTCTGGTTCGCAAGTCAAAGCAGTTCTTGCATCATTAGCAAGTCATACATTGGTCACCCCGCTGATTGCCCGCAGTGCCCTCAGTAGTTCCGGCGGTAATCGTTCATTCAGCAAGCATTGTAAGGATGTGTTGTTGACAAAGCTTGCAGTGAGAACCATGGTGGCAGTGTTGTAGGCGATCAAGTCCTGGGAGCTAAATGCTGCAGAATGCTGCTGGCAAAAGCTTACATGTTTCCCATAAAATCCAGCGCCCGAGCAAAGATATCGGACTCACGGTCACAAACAACAAAGATCAACTTAAGATTCAGATAACTTAAGTATGCATGAAACCCTTCTTTTCCGTCATCAGTCTACCTTTTTCACCTCTTTTCCATGGAGGTCTTGGAACAAGAGGTACAGATTGGAAACCCCCATGGCCGCATAGAATCAGCTTTAGGACCGCCCCAGGCAGGTTTTTGTTCTCCAATATTTCAATGCCGCCAAGTTGTACAGAAGATCTCCTAAACTGTCTAAACTCTAAAGTAACAATCTAGGCAAACCAACAAATCAATACCCTCCAAGGAACTAACATATCCCCTTTAAAGGTAGTTTTTTGAAGATGATTTTCCTCGTCCATTTGGGATGTGGACTCGTTCCCCAAAATGGTAACCTGAAAACCTTGGGGCCTCCCCAAATCCACCGCTAGCGAGGTGCTGCACCCAGAATTTTGTCCATCTCTTCGAGCAAAGACCTTGGGTCTTTGGGGAGGATTGATGTGAGTTTTTGTCAATATTAAAAGAATATATAAGAATACTAAATAAATCCTGCATGTTTGTACATATAAAAATCATATGTGTAAATCAAAATATAATGATAACATGATAACTTCATTTAAAAAAAACATTTCACTGCTATTTTGAAATTTGTAACCATATTGTCAAAACATGTTCATGTCGTATGCATGCAAAACATGACAACTCGTTTCTGTAGCCGGTATGTATGATTAACTGAATTCACAATCTCCTGCCACCACGATTGCTTTACCTTTGCTACGTGTGTCAATCATATCCAAAGGACATACTCTGATCATGTCCAAGGTCCTTGCATGTCCATGCATCTTCCACAAAAACAACGTACAAAAACTCGCAAGCAAATTTGCTCGACTACATGGTTTGGAAGAATACTCTAGTCTACTTGTGGGCCCTGGGCATATCATTTGCAGTACCCTTCCTTCTGAAGAAGCCATAGGACTTTTGGTGCTCACATCCACAATTGGTACCACACCTGGTAGGTCTCGTGTTTCTGAATATGCCCTCCCCTCAAGGAAAGGAATGAACTGAAATACTTATGTAAACTTGTACAAGTAATGGCAGTTGAAATGCTGTTCTATTACCTTTCCCTAGTGCATACAAAAGAGGTGCACACATGGGTGCCGCTCCGTTGAATCCAAAGCAAAGCTTTGGGTGTTGAAAAACTTGTGCCTGGTGACATAACCAGTTGCCAATGTCCAGCAGCTTCAGCAGCTTTCAACATGCTGTTGTAGCTGATCTCATTGGGCAGGCACCTCATGGCGGAGTGTAGGTGCCAGCGTCCCAATCGGATAATCTGGTGAATCTGGGCTGAGGTCAGGTGAGATCAAAATTCTGTGCCCAGATCCCTACCATCCCCAGCCTTTCTGTATTCTAAGTTATGGTGTTAAAACACGACTTGAAAAAGCACAATCTAAGGTCGCACGTTTCCAAAGTCACATGCTTCCGGTGCGTGAGTCTCGCGTGAAAATACTGGATCGGTTCAAAAGAAAATTAAACATTTTTTGGAACTTGATACCAGTCGCCTGTACCAATCACAACACCTCTTGGGCATCCATTGTAATTGAGGTGCTTGGTCTTCAAAACCACCACCACCACCACCACGACCACGACCACGACCACGACCACGACCACGACCACGACCACCACCACCACCAGCACCACCAGCACCACCAGCA
>DF241711.1:18639-72754 GCA_000507305.1 Breviolum minutum Mf 1.05b.01
GCACCACCACCACCACCACCACCACCACCACCACCACCACCACCACCAGCACCATCACCATCATCATCATCTGAATCATCTCATTTCATATCCTATCATATCGTATCATATCATATCATATCATCCTATCACACCAGGTGGTCAACCAGCGGCCCAACGGCCTCCAGCTGACCATTCCACGAAGCAGCTGAAATGCTTCGACCCAACGACTGCCTTTCTCCTTGGTGCCAAGAGCACAACATCAAACTATAAAAAAATGAAGTTGAAGTACCAGTACCCCTCCCAAGGTACCCAAATGACATCTTCTTATGAGACATCCAAATCTTAAGCTTCACGTTTCACTCAAATCCTGGTGGGAGGTGGTACATACCAATATGAAGATCTCAAAGGCAAATTCAACCAACGTTGAAGACACAGAAACATGTGCAACCTTTCCAAGGTTCTCCCAGCATTGAAAGACCATCTTTTTTATATTGGAAAGGCCACTGTGCATGTCACTTCATTGCGATGAAATATTGAATTCAAACAGTCAAACAACTGCTTCTCTGGGAGAGTTTTAACCAATCTTAATCAAAACTGTGAGGACAGGTACGATGCGCTAAGTCTTCTAAGTCTTGTTGTGTTTCACGATCCACGTGCACCATGGCACGGAAAATGATCCACACCTTTTCACCAGCACCTCCTGTCGAGCCACACAGGCACTTATGGCACTACTCACGCCAATGACATGCAAAGAAAGGCCGTGGGAAGGCATCCTTGGACAATCAAAAGTAGTGAAAGTGCAGTACCGTAGGCTTCATCAACATACAAATCCTCGCTAACCTTCGGATTCATGAAAGTTGATGCAAGCTTTACTGCTTTGCGCAGTAGTTTCATGACCTTTCGTTTTTTTTCGCCAAGATTTTAATCGGAAGATTTCAGATTGCTACAAAGCATGTGGATCTCTTCTGGCTGCCATCCTTTCACCAAAGTTGTACAAACATCTGGGAATCAGATCAATGCAATGATTTCATTTCAAATCAGTAAGGGTTTGTGTAAATCCTGATTGAGCAAGCAAACTGGGATTCACCAACAAACCTCTCTACAACCTACTCACCAAGGTGCCAATGTGACAACACATGTAGTGCAGCCTCCCACTGTCCGCACTCCTTGTGGATGTTACAGGATGTTGCAATATAAAACCTGGTGAACTGGCTAGCATTATTCAATCGCAAACAGTGGAACAACAATGATATAACATGATACCTTCACATCTAACCGACTAGAAATGGCTCAAATATATTTAGCACATTTTGATCCTATACTGCATGGGACCTTCATGGGAGGTTCATCTGATCTCAGTTTCCAAATTAACCTGCATTAATCCCAAAACATCAATTGTCTGCAGTCATTGTGGAACAAGGATCTTGGTGAGGTAGAGAAACCTGAATCATAATCATCTCACATTAACTTTCGCTTTGAATTTCCACCCAAAACTAAAGTACCTTCTATCTTTGGACACTTCAATGGATTTAGCTGTGGAAAGATCCGACTCACACCTCGCAGGCACTAATGACAGCATTGCCAGACACGGTGTCTGGTACCTAGGTCCGGGCTGGTGTACTCTGAAGCTATGCTGTTCACATGGTGTTTGGTTGCGAGCGCGTGTGTTGATTTGAGGGCAAAAAAAACAAACGGGAACATATCATGAAACATCTCTGTGGTGCGGAAATTGGTTTTATAAAGTATTGAGTGTCCGGGCTGGCCCACTTGATATCTTAGAATCTATCATCACCGATTCTCCCTCCTTGCTTTGTGATCGCTGTGTGAGACAAACTTGGGCACTCGTCACAGTTGCATCATCACCGTCACCATCATCATCATCATCATCATCATCATCATCATCACCATGATTATCATCATCACCCAAACACAAGCACGGATTCCCACTAAACCAAGAGATAGATGACTCTTGTGCTCACCGAGGCAACACAACTTTAAAGCTAGATGTGAAACTATCGACTTTTCCCACTGAGAAAGTCGGACTTTTCCACTGGGCGTTCCCCACGTCATGTTCTTCCAATATCTGCAAGAGTTTCAAAGCCAACTGCCATTCTGCTCCTGCGCCACAGGCACTTATAGCCGCATTGAAGCTGACCTTGGTTCCACTACAACGAGAGCAGGTGTCTGGAAGGTGTACCTATATTTTACTTTTACCTTTCTGCACCTATTCCCCCCCGGCAAAAATCCTAGCAGGGTGGAATGATGAAGTCACGACATGACGTCGAAATGATCTGGTTTGAGCTACTGTGCTGAAGATATGCAATGGCGGGGGTTAAACCTTGTAAATCACACCATGATCTAAGTAGCTTCTATAAGTCCCCTGTTTTGCTCCCATCCTTACCTCCTTTGAGCATGTTGCTGTATTGGGTCGTACAGCGTGACGAGGCATCGTGAAGAGCAAATCTAAGGCTAAAGCCCAACTTCCCGTCCTTAGGCGATGCGTTTTTTCATCGATGCAAGCCATGCAAATGGTGCAAGTCGTTTTTTTTTCACGGGGTTTCCGAGTGACGTTGGTGAAGTTGAATGACATCAAATTTGATGTGTGTCCATGCCAGGGAGGGAAGCCTAGCGAATAAAAATGAATAAAACATCCCATTCTAAAGGTATAGCACTCCAAAATCATTTGATGCGCCCTTGTGATGAGAAACTTTAACAAGGGATGGCAACTGGGTTGTGTTTATTTAGCCGCTTGAATTTGTATCATTCGGTATGCATATCATTAACACATACATGAAACATATACGTATATACTGTAAATATAAATAAACAATGTGTGCTAGTGTAAGTCAAATGTGCAATATCCACCCCAATCGTTAAATATGGATGAACATGAAAAATGTTTCAAACCACCATGCTAACAGGATACAAGGTCTGAGTTGCGCCTATGCCCATGCCCTATGTCTGATGGAAATCATTGAATATCACTGAGATTTGCTTTCCAAACCTGACACCTCACATGTCAAGGATCTTCTCGCAAATACTGATCAAACTGCTGAAGGAAAAAACATCTGGCTGCACTCCCTGAAGGCACATCATGTCCTCAGTGATTCCAAAACTCAAGAATAGACTGTACAATTGCATATACCGTTTCAAAAAAAAACATTGACTTTGCAAATAACCCTAAAGTAAACGTGGATATGTGGATCACTTATAATCGATCATTTGTCATATTTGTCAGATGCATCGCTATTTCCTCTGCAGTCCGGCGTCCAAGAACTCCAAGCCATCCTGACCCAAGATCACCAGGACATGGGAATTGGCCCATGGCAAATGATAATCATGCTGCATTCTGGGGCAAAATGAGATGGGTTCAATGTCCGGATGATGGGATTTTTTGATCATTCGGGCCTAGGGTTCTTTCTTTGAGGGGGGATATGATCAAGCCAAAGCAAGCAGCAAGCCAACTGTGACACTCTCCAAGCAATAAACATGTCCCTCAAGAGATACTCCAAGAATCATGGATCGAAGAAAGTGATTGAAAAAACATCTGCTGCCAGTGACGTCGAAGTACATGAAGTACTGTACCAAAAGATGTCATCATGACACTATGGGAACCTTGCAACTTTTGCTGTCAGATCAGGTTTCCAGCTGAATCAACCAGAACAGTGTCCTGCCACCGGGAGCCCTTCTCACATGCAGCGATGGCAGAGTTGTAAGAAATAATGTCCTGACTGAGATGCATGATGCTTGCCGCTTGGATGATCTTTGCTACTACCAGGTGGTTGATGTCTCATTAGATGCAACAGTGCTGTTTACATCATTTCCAAATCACCCCAATGGTGACATGGTCCTGTCGAAGATCAAA
The DNA here is from genome assembly GCA_000507305.1 of Breviolum minutum Mf 1.05b.01. Classification (NCBI taxonomy): domain Eukaryota; class Dinophyceae; order Suessiales; family Symbiodiniaceae; genus Breviolum; species Breviolum minutum. The sequence goes on from DF241711.1 coordinate 22,487, forward strand.
GTCTACCATTTGGTAAAAGAGTCTCAGGGCATGCCTTGGCTGTGCTGCAGGCAGGTGATGGGAGGAGCCCCAAGCATTTGGATGCTTTGTGGAGGATCAGCTGAGAAATCACAACAAAACACGGGCTAAGCTGGGTTTGCGACCAAAAAGGCTGTCATGATCAATGTAAAGAAAATAAATAATCACACATTGGATCTACCCAACCCAGTAACAGCCAACACTCAGGACTATTGCAATCTAAATCAATTTAAGTACATGATCCTTTTGACTCTTCATTTAGCCAGTGTTGCTGAGTGGCGGGTAGATCCAAATCACGCAGGTTGTGATGAAGTTGGGTACCCCCACAACAAAATGTGCGGAGCTTGTTCGGTTTTTGGTAACCTGTACCCTCCTAGACAGCGACCACCACCTCATCGGATGGAAAAAACAGTGACCCTTCCAATTCAAAATCTAGGGGCCATCACAATGAATTTCATTTACGAAAGATGAACCCACTCCCCAAACAAACAGAACAATAAACTTAAGTTCTCCAGGTTTGCACAGTTTCAACAGCTAACATCGCCCGCAAAAATTGGTAGCACTAGCCGAAATGCTATCTTAGTTTTGCGGGATGGCTCCTTTTATGGGCAAGTTGTATGTTTTTGGAATTGGTATGACTTGAGGGACTCAAACTCATCTATATAGGTCCTTTGGTTCATCTACGCCCGAGTGGCTGCCACCGTGAGCCCTTCTCGCAGGCACTCAAGGCGGCATTGAGACACACAACATCCACACGAGGCAAAGCCTTGAGGCGAGCAGCTGGGTAGGAAACATTGACACTCCACCGACACAAAAGTTATCTTCCTCTTCATTTCCATGACATTTTTGTTTTGCTTGTTTTTGACACTTTTTCCGGTGACTTGTTCTTTGTCTTTCTCTCTGTGACTTGATCTTTCTGCGACGCTTTCGCACTGTGATGTTTTCTTTCGGTGCTTTGCTTCATCTTGACTTCTTATTTTTCTTACTTGGTCTTTCTACTACTTTTGATTCCTACTGGTTGTGATTTGTGATTTCTAAATATCCGTAGCTTGGAAGTTTCTCAACCAAACTCTCTTTGATATGCTTGTCATATTACTCAATATTGGCATGTATCTTATCCTACAGCATCATAAACACCAAATTGCACAAATTGCCATCACGATGAATAAAAAATACATAGCATTACTACTATATATACATCTAGGTAATATCATGAGCTGAAATTGAATGCCAAATAAGTTTGGTATTATGATACATCATCAACATGCAGTAAACAAATAGACATCATGATGTCATCTGAAATGAAATTACTATGTTACAAAAACAAAGAACATATACTATAAAGGTCCACCTCTGTTGCAAATGTAAATTATAAAAAAAAGTCATTTCGCACCTATCTACTGGTACAGCAAGCTTGTAGTATTATATCAGCGGATCTCCCAATTCCAAGATTATTCGAAGCAGTCAATGAGGACAAACTCACCATTCACCAGCCGACCGCACACTATCCAGGCACCAAAATGCACAGAGCTTGCTGCCATTCGGCACCTGGGCAAATATCAACAAAAGCTGGGCTTCAATAAAGACGGGATGGGACATGATGTGTCACACACACACACAAAAGTTCATCAATTGTCCCTCCTTATCGCTCCTTATGGCCCTCATGGGGTCAGCAAACCCTCTCTTACACAGGAAGGAAAAGGTATTCGGACCGCGTGTGAACCTAGAGCAAAGCTCCGCAACGAAGGCTGTTTTGAGGGAAACCTGGCCTCTCATTCATATCTTGGCGTGACACAAGCGTTTCATATCAAGATATCATGTGTGTGTGTGCGTGTGTACGTTTGTTTGCTGACAAGTCAGTCCGCTCTCAAAATTCAAAACGCTCCAGTCGGAAGCCGGAGATCATAGGATTCGGGAATGTGTGAATGTATGGGGTAACCTCTGTCCTTCCTTCAGCATTAAAGTGAAGCTACACTTCTTTGATCTTTGTTGCAAAATGTCCAACATAATCCAACTGCCAGGTAGCATGTAGCACAAGCGTCGATAGCACTGGCACAACTGAAGTTGTCCAATGCGAGCTTTGATTGGTGCATGACCTCTGGTAAGAATGCTGCAGGCTTCTATGCTTTCTGGCGATGTAAGTTTGGGATATGAATTGGCTGTACAAATATACTATGAGAGATTTCCAGGAGGTTCCCCCAATCTTCACTATAAATTTCCAAAAGGTGCAGTCCCTAAGAAAGCCTGAGGTTCTTCAAACACCTCCGCCCTCAGACACCCCCTGGAGAATGCCATTCAAACAGAAAGACTACTCATGGTGACAAGGCTGACTATGAAGAAGAGAACAAATAATCAGGGAGTCATGATTGCCATGAATTTGAATCTTCAAAATTGCAACACATCATATAATATCATATAATCATATGATCATATGATATGATAATTCAAAGTTGTTTGCACCTAGTCATTCAGAATGTTCAGGTGGTGCACATACCATTTTAAATGAACATGTCCCTGATCAAAGGCCAGAATTTAGTCTCCACGTGCAGTTGCCATGTCACCGTTAGGAGCTCCAAAGCCATCTGCCACTCGCCAGGCTCGGAACATGCAAGGATTGCTGCGGTGTACCTTTGCGCTTCTGGTTTTGAAAATCCTGGTGAACAGTACGCACACATGTGTATATATATAATATTTACATATGTATAGTATTCTGTATAGTGGTGTACTGTAAAGATATATAATTTAACCGTAGGTATATCTAAAATGTTTTGCACATGAAATTCTATTAGCAGCCGATGTGCGTCTAAATACTTTGATATATAAAACATATACATTCACCTTCCCTTTCCTTGAATGAGAGCTCCTGCAATTCAAGAAACAGCTAGCTTTCTCGCACTCCAAGTGACGTAAAGTCGTTGGGTGTCACAGTCGCATCCCTCATCGAATGAAAGATGGACAGTGCGCCCTGCCACTGAGCTCCTTTAGCCAATGCGCCTTAAAACGATTGAGCCAATTGAGGAGACGTCTCACAGGTGCATAGTTCTGTTCACCCACATGATCCCATATAGATGCATATCAAACAACCAAAGTTATCTGAACTCCAAGTGAAAAAATAACGCACATTTAGATACATTTTGATCATTTATGAATGTGTCATCCAAGTTTGAGTTGTAATCGGGTGCCTTCATCAAAACCTGGTGCATTTTTTCCGTAAAAATTGTAGAGCAAACCTCAAATGCTGCTGTAGCACTGATGGAGCTGCTATAAGTGAAGACGTTCGGCTGAATCTCTGCCTCCTTGGCAGGTGGGGACGCTGCCAGCTGGACGAATCATCCGTCAGAAATTCAGCAACTACAAACAGTATCAACCACTGCCCCTGAAAGAAGGTTTGGGATCTGGCACTGAAATGAATAAGAAGCCAACTATGGCTCCCGAAGGACTTGCTCCGGTCCATATTCAGTTTCTTGCTCCTGTGTGCAATCGAGAAGCTTCCATCCCCTCCAGCAAATCTAACGCTGCTTGCCACTGACAGCCCTTTTCGCAAGCGCTGATGCTACTGCTGCAACCTGAGCCATCGAATGTTGCAAAAACAAGACCCTTTGCAGTCTTTACAGAAGTGATGCTTCGGCGTTGCAGCATATTTATCACATGTTTAAACGAAAGCATGGCCACAAGCTTAACTCCCAATTCATCCCAAATCATCCGGGATCTTTAACTCAGAGTGGTTCCAATGCTAAAACATCTTGAACTCCCAAGTCTTCTGAACTGAGCTAAACAAAAATACATTCATGAACCATCGGATTCCGCCAAGGCCATGGCAGCCACAAACTTGGACATGGAGCTAAAAACGTTGTCCATGACGCGAACCTGTCAAATCCCACGGGCTCGGAGATGTGGAGTGGTAGCAGCGGCATCAAATATAGAAATAATACGTCTGTGGTTTCATTGCTTCCCAAAGTTTTGCTATGATATCTTTGTGGGACGGCTTTCTTGGGCACTGCATCTCACGTGATAAGCCCACCATTAATTCCATGGAACCTTCAGCAAGAAAAAAAACAAACCATATCACAGTTGTTTGCTGACCTCTTCACCCCCAAAAAAACATAGAGCGAGCGTGAACTTAGATTGAAAACAATCATTAATGAGATGAACATACACAAATTGAAGGGGAGAGATGCAGCCCTACAAGTTGTACCAGGAAAGACCATGTGAGTCGGGTTGGTCTTTCAGGCCTGGCGCATCTGCTGGACCATTTCCAAGGCCAGTTGCCAGTGGCTGGCTTTTTCACAGGCGCTGATTGCAGCAGAAAAGTGAAAAATATTCGTCTCCACCTGGAGATGCACCACTTCTAGATCATCTTGAGGATCCACCATGTATATATTGTTATTATAAAAATATAGAATGATATAGACACATTCAGGCCGGATCAAGGTGTTGGTCATTGCTTCAAAAGACTGTCCATAAACAAAGTAGACAAGTCACTGATACATTATCTGTTGTCCAACTACATGCAGTTTTCATTCCACGTTTTCCCCCTCTTTGTTTGCTACAGTTTTCCTGGACATCGACCTCAAAAAGACATATGCACGTCTTGGTATTCGTAGATATATTATCTAGACAAATACTAGTATGGTATCCATCGTATAATGTATATATGATATTATTATATGATATGATATATGCGTGTATACACGGCACAAATCGTCATCGCAATGAAATCAGCCACTGCGAAGTGAGCAAGCGTCCTTCTCCTCTCGCATGGCTTGCAGCACTTGCACTGCCCTTGTGCTTTGCCGTGCAGAAGCCAAACCGGACCTGGGCTTCCCAAAGCATAGGTTTACAATGGGATCTTAATCTTAACATCATATAGTTGATGGACAAAATCCTGCGACAATGTATATTGTAGTTACCTCTGAAAGTACAGTGTTTCAATCACCCAGCGTGGTGCAGGACTTTGACTCTATCTATCAGTAGTAGGTTGAACATTGAAAGTTGCTCTTGTCTTTATAGAACTTGTGGAATGCTTGTGAAAGTATATACCTCAAAAAGACTTCGAACAATATTGACGGCCTCAGGTCATCAAGGAAAGCGACACAGGACATCGTCTCCTCCCTAATCTTCACTTGGGCTGGTGGGTGACCATCCCAGAAATCCCAGCAGAAGGGCCAAAACTGCAAACAAAAATCGCAAACTTCTTGGGTTGTTTTTGGAAGGGGATCCCTGTAAACCTTCATTTGCCGCTTATATTGGGCCGGGAAGGGGGTCAACCCAGCAAATACCATCAAATACCATGGTTTTGGCTCTGAAAGGCATGACGCGAATACTACGAATAACAAGAACAACAAGAACAAGAAAAAGACAAAGAACAAGAACAAGAACAAGAACAAGAACAACAACAACAACAACAACAACAGCAGCAACAACAACAACAACAACAGCGATCACAAGGGACACGTGATTTGTAATAGTGATCGTGGCCTTCAGTCTCTTTGTGGTGGTCAAATCACAAGGTGATGACCATGATGACAATGACGATGACGATGACGATGATAATGGTGATAATGATGATTACGATGGCACGGAAGAGGACGACGACCATGACAGTGACGACGACAATGACGATGATCATAATGATGACGATAATGATGACGATGAATCAATATAAATCACAAATAAGCACATGATAAGGAAACTAAAGACAGTGGCACAGAGGTGACCAAACATACACAGACACTCGACACACCAAACACTGACAACTACCCGAGTGACAAGGTTTTGGTCGCATCTTGTGGTCGTCTTTTCCATTGCTCCCAGCGCTTTTGCAGGATATTGCGGACCTCAAATTGAGGGGAGTTTCAATGGTGGTTGAAAGGTCAGGAAATCCAACGATGTCGGGCACGTGGTGATTTGAAATGGGCTGATTAGTAGTCAACGTGGACAAGCTTATTAGCCGCACAAGACCAGAGCACGATGATTCGAAGCAATGAAACACGTCGTTTCTGTGCACAAGTTTATGTGCATCGATTCTCTTGAACTTGAACAGCACGAAAGCGAAAGAACATACACTAGTGATTTGAGCAAAGTCTTACTATTGCCCACCCACCCCTGCCACCATCCAAACAAAAAAATAATCATACAAGCCGTGTTTTCAAGACTACAAGCGTAGTAGTTGTCCACCTATCCGTCGTGCAACAAAAACGTACTGCTTAGGACCATTCCTCATCCAGCGTTGGTTCGCGCAGTTGGAGTAGCTCAGCAACTTCTGGCACCATGAACGCTGAGGCCAAACGTTTCAGAAAGTATGGTGTTAAAATAAAAGTTGAATTTGGATTCAAGACAACTAGAAACACTATAAAACATTGGGACACATATGCATCTGTTGGTAGGTTATATCAATTAATATCATGAGAGGTGTATGAGGTATTCAGGTACTTCTGCAAGGGTGCCACACAATGTGAATATCCTCTTCGATCTGCTGAGGCCCTTTCTGTATGCTGATAACTTTTGAATCTCCGCTCGCATGCGAAGTGGTTGCGGGCTTTCAATCTTGAGCCAAAGAATTGGAACACCGCCAGGCAGGTAGCTAGATCCCAAACAAAACAGCATCACATTTTGCCATAGAAATCTTGGGTCGTGATCTTTTTTCTGAAGCAAGTTATGAAGTCATCTGCTGTTCATGGATTTCAAGTGCTTGCATGTGATTTCCATGTCCCACACATTTCCTCAATGTTTTGTTCGCAATCCCTCTGTTGCACTTCGTTGTAGCTCCTGCCATTTGGAGGACGCCAAAGAGGGCGATAGCGACATCCTCAGCCACATGCCCGCCATGTGCGGATCATGAATCGATGACATGTCTCATCAAATCAACAGATCAATGAACAACATCAAGATAAGATTAAAAAAAAACACAACTTCTATGAAATGGTCTGAGCCAAATACAAAGATGTATAGGGATGTTGTGCGATATCAGAGCAAGTGTATTGTATAGTGGTGATTAGTGGTGATTGATTGGGTACTTCAACTGATGCCAGCGATTGGCATACTGCTGTCCCGTCATTGCTGCCCTAGCGCCATTCCCCGCAAACGCCCCTATGCTGCAACTGTGACACTCGCATGCCATGAGGAAAAGACCTCAAGCTACAAGGAGTATGGCCCAAAATAATGGACCCTCAGAAAGTATGGTTGGAATACTAAAGGTACTAAACATGACCAAATCTGTGGTTGCTTTGGTCCTAGTTTCTTGATCCACATTGAACTTCCTCAGCCCATGCGATTCAGCTTGCAATGCCCACTGTGGTTGTTGACAAGCCCATAAATGGTTGCACATGCTCTTCATTTGTTTTTGGTGACGCTGATAACCAAACCTGTATCATGTTGGCCTTCCCAATCCTTGAGCTCCGGGGAGGCGCACTATATGTTGTCACATCTCGACATGACTCAGGCGACCAAGCAAAAATGCCTTGGTGGCAAACCGGCTCCTATGAAGGTGCCTGTAAAACCTTTGCTGCAGGTATCATATCCCCATATCTGGCTGCGGCCAACAAAAATGTAGAAAAATAAAATCGTTGTTTGCAAAATACTTGCCACACAAAAGAAAACATGACATATTACATTATTGCATGACTTATGCGTTCCCTTCACATCTCATATGCTTTTTTGGGGGAACTGCAAGAAGTCTGCCATGATCAAGAAAGATTGACTTGGTCGCTGATAGCCAATTAACATTGGAAGAGGTTTGATCTTAGAGATAATCCGCAACTATATACCCCATCATGGGCAAGGGATTGATTGCAACACCAACGGGAGCTTCCACTCAAGTAGACAAATGATACCGAGTTCACCTCACATGCTTTTAGTATTCATCAATTAATCATCAAAAACCATCCTCAAGTCATTAACTTCCATGCCAAGCTACTCAAGCTCTGATCACAATCATGTGAAATGGCTTTCAGAACGCTATTGGTTGCAAGCAAGGTTGGACGATTTATCAACATCGCCACCTATCCGCCATCAAAAGCTGGATGCAAGGCCATGGGAGGCACCGGACTTCAGTGATGAGGAAGGAACCAATGCTAGCAAGGGACATAACCATACACTCAACTCATGAACTTTCAGCTTGACCCTACTCACGTTCATAGATGTTCACAGTAATCCTCACATTTCAATGAATCTTGTGGGAAGATGTTGGAACAAAACTGCAGGCTCTCTTGACCAAGGAGCTGCAGAACACCAGGCAGCACAGCCATCCTGCTGTGGAGCACCTGCTCAGGTCGTCACATGGCTTCATCGTAAGGAGGCGACACTTTTCGGCAGCGAAATGCCAAAGTTCCACCCAATTTTTCTATATTTCTATATGGTAATTAAGGAATGTCGTACGGTCAAACCATGTGAAACCTCAACAGCAATTCATCCATGATAAAATATTGATGATTCAATATTGATTCAATGATTATAAATGGTAAATGAAGAAGTTGTTCTCTGACTTCAAAGTTTTTGTTTGGTTGCCAAAGACGCCCCCGGCCGCCTTCAGCACAGGCAACGATTAGCGTCGAGCACAAGACTTCATGACCTTCAAGTTGCTGATTTGGATGGAACAAAAGAGCCAATTGCCACGGCTGTCCTGCGAGTGCGATGTCAAACCACCAAGCCACATAATAATGCTGAAATCATTAAACTCCTGAAAATTAACATTGAACCCAAAAATGAAGGTTTTAAGATGATTTTCCTTTTCAAACAGGGGATTTTCAGGTTCTATGTTAATTTTTCAGGGTGTTTTTCCCATCTGTGCAATGGTTCAATTAAACTGAGGCACAAAACATGCGATGCTTGGTAACTTGGTGACTGCAACAAGTTTGAAATGTCTAGGAAGATCTTCCCGTGTCTGTCAAGTGACCTTCAAAGTCAGGGCTCTCAAAAGAGTATCAGTTGTTTTTGTTCATGTTTGTTGATTTTTTTTCTGGTATTTCATGATCTGACATCCATTGGACTTGTGTGTCCAATCGGCATCACTTTAGATTCAGATTCATGCCATCGGCATTTATCAACCCTCCCGTACCGTCGGCCACCGTCCTCGACAGCAAGCATTCACAGCACTGCAATAGGCAAACGCATCCCGACGAATTGAAGCTTCCGACCTAGTGGAGTTGCACTCAATGCCATATGCTAAGTGAACGCAAATATTCATATAATAGCAAATGTGGCGAGAAGAAGATACATAATAGTGTGGTTCTTATGCGCAAATTTTTGACACATGAGTCACATGAGCAACTGCGTGTAAGCAAAGGTATATATGCATTTAAGAGCAAGTATGTTGGGTATATGTTGCTAGTGCTTGAGAAAAACGCAAAGGTTTCAAAGTCGACCTTTATGCCCAAGAACAGAAAGACAACTAATAGCAGTGATATGAAATGGATTGGTATCTCATGGTATCTCCCATATGGTCATAGATTTGACTCCTTTGGTTTTGCCAGCTGCTACCTGCCACGAATGATTCGGGGTCACTCCTGATTTCAAACCACCTTAGTCGTTAGATCACTGATTCTGCTAAGTTCCTCGTGATGCCATAATGCATCTGCAATAGTATGTTTACTACATTGCCGAGCCGTGCAGTTTTTTCTCCATCAAGTGTATGGGTTGTGAACCTGACATTCTGACAAACTCCTGGTGCATTGGCACATTTGGAGCTCTGGGAAGCTAACCCCATGGGGGGGTTGACTTGACCCTGAAGTCACGGTTCACCCATATAGTCCAAGCCCCCAGCAACTTTTCCAGCACGATTTTGGAACCAAGGATGCATTTCTGGGAAAACTGAACATATTATCAACTACGATCGAAGCCAGTGTTAATTCAATTAATTAATGTCTACTTCCCCAAAAATGCATGGTCCTATTGTAAAAGAAATGGTGAAATGGAAAAAACACTTTGAGGCAGGACTTTGAAGGCCTTCTTTGATATCAGTATGAGATATAATATATATATATATATACATATATATAAATACAGTATATACATATGAAACGAAAGAGTTGACAAAATGATTGACGAACTTGTGCTTGCTTGTGCCTATTTTCACATGGTTTCTGAATGGCATCCGCCATCATCCGCCTATGGCGCAAATGCCTTCAACGTGAAATGCTACAAGCAAACTCAGAAAACGTGTCATCTAAAAGTGAAGATTGAAAAAACATTGGGCAAGTGAGCCCAACAACTCCAATGTTCTGTTTAATGCAAGCTACATGCAGCGCAGTAAGTGCAAAGATGTGCCCCAGTCATCCTTGCTAGCAGCCAGGACGCTTCCTTAGGCAAATTTACGTGGAAGGTTTGGCTGGAGCCTGTGGCCTCGTCAGTTTCGGGGGCCAAGGAGAACGGGTGCCGCAGTGGTTCCAACTTCAACAAAGGACTGTTATCAAGTCAACCAAACTCCCACTGCTCAAGTTATGATTTTCCCGTTGAAAAAGTTCACAAGTAGAGCCATCCAAAATCATCCAAGTCTACCCAATGGTTTTGGGCTTCTGAAGCTCTCTCGGTTTAGCTCCAAACTTCGGAAAAATACCCAAAACGGTTGACCCAGTTGAGCCCATCTCCAAACGGCCAGGGCACCATAAGTCACAGCATTGGGCACCAAGCCTTGGAGTTTCATGACTTCAAACAAACGGATGGCTACCTGCCACTGAAGGAGCTTGGCACAAGCACCAATGGCACCTTAGCAACTGGTGGATTCCCCATGAGAAAAACCCTCATCCAAACTAGGGATGTTTCATGCTGTTTGACTAATCACTAAGTGGTCTTCATCTTGGTCATGGGTCAAACATCTCAAGCTCGACGGATTTGGAACAATGAAGCTCAGGCAGTCGGCAGGGTATTGTCATACAACATGCATTTGCAAAACATCCAAGGCTTCCTACCCTTCCTCCCATAATGATAACGGTTCCATCCTGGTTAAGGTCACCCACGTTCCATGATTTTCCATTGCACCCAGCCAGGTGAAAAAAAAATTAGATCGAGCTTTCAAGGCCATGGATGCAATGATGGAAGTTCAGGCACTATTGAAACTGATCTCCGTAGCCAAGGATGTTGACATCAAAACGGCCACAGAAACCTCAGCTTTGAACAAGGTCTGAATGAAACATCTAGCTTGGATATTGCCCGCTACCCAAAATACCAAAGGAAAGTGAAAGTTACAGAAAGCAAAAAAGCAGCAAACATGAGCATTCCGTCATCACGACCTACATGACTTGGAGTGTGAGATGAAAACATCAGCTGAGAAATAGCACCATGGAAGGTCTGATCGTCAACCCGTTCAACCCTTCACCCTCCCATCAGAGAGCTTCTGATATCATTGCTCCGCGGACTGTTCCCACTGCAACTAAGAAACTTGCCAATGATGTGCTTCAGCGCATGCACGTATGGCACAATTTAATATCAAATCGCAAGGTTCTGTACCAATGCCGCCAGTCACCTGAGTACTTATCAGTGTGGGATCAGTACGGGAGGTACCAGCAAGCTGTGCAAACACTACGTTGCCGGCTCCTGTGCTGCTTCGGTCGAAGTGCAACATAAATCAATGCCCTGCAGTCAAAGAAGTCTCTCCAATGTTGTATGTTAGTAAATGACTATATGAACTACTGTTGGTTCAAACAAGTGCCCAACAGCTTGGGATGGTGCATTCATTGACGAAATATACATGAATACTGAATACTCGTAATGGACATCTAAAAAGTCACATGCATAATGCTAATTGAAAAAACATGATCACATGAATCACATGTGTTACTTTATTTAAGCAGCATATATGTACATACATCTATATATATATACCATTATGTTCCTGTTTGGGAAAACATATCCAAATCGCTCAAGGATTTTTTTCTCTCAAACACGATTCACTGGAAATGCCAGGGCGCAGCCGAGTCACATCTGCAAGTATCGCCAGGGCGCGTTGCCATTGCCCAAAAGTCTCCATGACACGTGCCACAAACGGAGCATCCCTGCTGAGTAGTGCAAGGCGCCAGTTGCTGGAACAACTTCGGAAGAGGTTCCGACCTGAGGCTGCATCATGCCTCACCTGCCATGTTTCCTAGTCATCCAACATGGATTGTATGATTATACTTAAGCGTGAGTGGCTGGACATGTCTTGCCCCTCTATTCACCTTGGCCAAAAAAAAACATGAAACAGGCTTTGTATAGCACAACCTTCTTAAAACTCAACACCTCTGTGCCATTCTTTACCCACATCGGACCTCATTTCCTCAACACACTAAAATTCCAAGTCTTGAGTTCTCACAATGGTGCTGAAATGCTTGATGAATCATTTTGAGAAATCCTTCCTGTTCATCCTTCCCATCCTCCATTTTTTTCGTCCCTCCTGTGGCACAAGGCGCCTGGCTGTTGTGATGTCAGTATGGACTGTCGCCACGGTGATGCCGCAAAGAAGGTGTTCGAACTCACTGTGTCTGGCCTTGGCTGGACATGTCCAACATATTAGTATCCCGCAGTGCCTTGCGGTCAAATTTTGTGGTATATCCAAATGACCTAGAAATACAGTATGATTTGGATTAATTATAAAACTATTGCTTTCATCAGAAAGTGGAAATTGTATTTTTCTATCTTGTATTAATCATGATACGAGTAGGAAACGTTGTGTTCAACTACTCTGGAATGATCCTGCTAGGACTCATTGACGAAAAACATGGGCCCACATGCAACACATACCAATGGAATCATTTGTGCTTGGCACTTTGAAATGTTCAACCCAAAATCGCACTGACTCAATTTGTATAGACATACGTACAGGTATAGATTAGAAATCAGGGAGGAACCACTATCACTATGATCCTCCAACAGTAAAGCTTACGAAACCTGTTGGTACATCCCCGGTATACGTGCTGCTGGACTTCTAAGATTTGCATTAATTCATGCTGTTTCAATTCTTGGCTTAAGGACAAGAATCAACTAACAGTTGACAAAACATGAAGAACAATTTCCAACGGGCAGCTTGAGGAAATGGAAAATGTGTTGGAGCATGTTGCTGCTCTTTCTTGTAGTATGTATGCACAAAAACATGATGTGCATCTATCAAACCAGAATCTGATGCATATTATGAAATGATTGTGTTTCAAAAAATGCTATATGTGCAATGGCGTTTTAATGGCGGTCGTGCGCATCATAGATGTCAACATGCCGTATGATCTGTTTCCAGCCATTATGTTTTGCATGCATCGTTGCATACAAGCATTCTTCTTTCACTACACTTTTACAATCTGGCATCCTGAAAACCAACACTACATACAAATACATGCAGTAAAAGTAAAACAATCAAAAATCACATAGAATCACTTCCAATAGCAATTATATGGAAGCCCAGTTGCAGAATCTGGAAGGAACACATCTCCTGAAAGGTGCTCGGCCCACTAGATTTAGATGCCGAATCATTCAATTCTTGATGACTGCACTGTCCAACTCCTAAAAGTGCAACAAGCTGTCATGGGTGGAGGTGGTCCATAGCTGTCATAGCTATAGCTCGGCTAGAAAGGCAGGGCCTTTTCAAATCATTTTGAAGTCTGTAATCTAGGCGATGTTTTATCTACAAGTCCTGTTGACGCTTGACGCTTGATATGACTGACTGGTCTTTGTAACAAAATAAAAGTATATATGAATATGTCTCAACAGTTTGATAGAATCTTGAGATTGACTGCCACTGTTGATCACTGTTGTCTCAATTGAACCCCCTTGGCTTTGCAATGGGCCAGGCATAGACTAGATTGGCTACACAATCCTACCCCTCCAAAAGCTTCCACACCAGGACCCACATCAAGGCACTTGGAGCAACCGCAAAATCATCATCCAATTTATCGAGGCCAATGCGCTGTTGATGCAATACCTGCAAGGATGGAATGGCAACAAAAAAAAAACGTGGCCAATATCATGCCACTATCCAACGTATGCCTAAAAACTGCAACCATCCAAGTCGTCTGCAGCATGAGTTGCAAATTGTCTCCTACACTTGCGTGTGCCATTGACAGCAATTCCAGTGTCCATGGCCAGCACGTCGCACTGATACCACTCAGCGTGGTGGAGAAGGTCACAGCACTCAGTTTAAGACCAATGTCCAAACTGGACGAAATCCTACAGCAAGCCACAGCCCATGAGCTAAGGCCAGACTGACATGGTGAAAGGACGTGAAAGGGATTTTGTGATCGGATATGTTTTATGGTCATGTTTACTCGATTAACTCCATTAGACTCCTTACATGCCCAAAAAATCTCAAGAGATTATCACTTGTTCATGAGTTTTGGAAACCTAGTTCTTGGCAATGTGATTGGACCTCTTGAGAGCAATCATCGAGATGGAAAAATATATTATAACAATATTTTAAAAGAACAAACTATCTGTCAGGCTGACACTTCTATTTGAAATAACGAGTGGAAACAAGCTTTTATCTACCGCAACAAATCTGTGGACTTGACAAGCAGAAATAGCCAAGCGGCAAAGACAAAGCTGCAAACCACAAAGACAAATCGCTCTGTTGGCAGGCCTCAAGGAGAGAGCTATGAGTTAGAATTCCTGCAGTCAGAAATCCAAACACTTTGGAGAAAAATTAAACATCCAAGCTTGCAAACAGGATCGAGGTCCCAGTGGCACTGATCAAATTGTTGAGTGTGACCACGTTCGCTTCAATGGATCTTCCCATCATGTGCTGCGGCCAGCTGAATGCTTTCGACCACTGGCTGTCACGGGCAAAAGCAGCAACAACCTGGAACGATGGTTCAAAACTGTTGAAAACACACTCTTTTGTGGCTGAGCAAAGAGCTCACAAGGATTGTTGGAACGTTGCGTAAGGAAATACATTGAAAAGCTGCTATTCTTTTGAAATAAAACTGACCCATGAGTCAGCAGGTGAACTGGCTTAAAAACATAGAATATACAAATATCATACAAAGTTACAATATAAATTCTATCTCAGTTGTGGGTGGCTAGCTCTCACAGGATCTTGCAAGTGCTTCTGCAATAAATGATATCATGATTTTATGAGTGAGGTTCACTGCATCAGCCTGCCGTCTTCCAACCAAGAAGCGCTAGTATGGCCGACGACGCTGGGATTGACACGATGGCCACCAGTAGCACAGCAATGTGCCAAAGCCGCAGCCCATTGTGTTTCCTCTGCACAGGACTGCAAGAGGTTGTCGTACCCGATACCTGGAGGTCAAGGTGAACTAATATTGGAAATGTTTCAGAGTCCATAAGGAAATGTATCTTCTGATGTGTTTTCATGGCTATGTTTGTGCCAAAGGAGCATAATTAATCTCCATGGTATCAAGTGCGATCATGGTGGGTCTGACAGCGGGATTTTGCCTTTATCCTTTTGGTTGAACTGACAGCTATGACACAAATCTCCACAGTCCCAGCTTTTGCCTGAGGCGACGATAGGACCACGTATCAACTCTGAGGTCGTGATTTGCCACTGGTTGCAAAAGAATGTGTCGGGCTGTAGCCTGCAAATTCGTTTCAGGATGCAGGGAAGCTGTCACCAGGAAGAGCCCACATGCTCCAGTTTTTTCTCGTTGCACGGAGCCGGTTGAAACATCTATCAAAGAACTACGAGCGCCAGGGTTAACTCACATCATGCGGGGTAAAGTCACATCACCCAATGGCACGGCGCCAAAAGGGAAAAGTCACATCAACCGAAAAAAGTCACATCAGGAACATCCTAACCCCATGGCACGGCGAGATTCAACATCATATTGCATCAAATACAAACACCTAGAGATGGGTGGTTCAAAAAGCATCAAGATAGACAAACACCAGATACAATACATCATGTAACTGCTGTATACTGTTATATACTTGATGTAAAATTAAATGTCGAAACCCGACACGCTCCACTGAACAGTGGTTGACAATTCTTCCGCAAAAATGCGCATGTGAAGGTTGAAGGCACATAATCAGCCACAAATCACACAACCTCCGAATGAGATGAATCAAAGCCGCTACCAGGCTATCCCTCCACTTCCACGCTAACCTTGCCAGAGGAAATCCATGAAAAATCTCCTGAGCTCCAGCGTTTTGATTCTTGATCGTTGAAGGCAAAGTAACCAACCATGCACAAATGCCATTCCCAAAGTGCTTCAGTGGATTTCCTATTTGATATGACCTTAAAATCATGTCTAAATTTGAAAATTTGTGTATCACAATGATCGATGAAGATGAAGTTGAAAAAGGAGGACCAACCACCAGAAGTGATATCATTGTTCAAACATTATTTCAGGTGATTTGTGGTTGCAAGGTCATTCCCAACTGAATGCTACTATTGACTGAAACCATCTCAAATTCAGCAACCGACTTCAGGATTTCTTGGGCAAGGCTCCAAGCATTTCTGCCACTTGGCTTCCCGGTGCAAGGCACTCATGGCACCTGAGATAAACGTAGGGTCGTTGAAGCACTTGGGTATCACCGGGGATTGCTTTCCCAATACAAATATCAAAAATATCACTACTATATCACTTATATAAATCAGGAACACTTTCAGTAAAAAGATGCAAAAAGTATGAATCAAACACTCCTGTGCTATTTCAGTGCTCCAACTCAGTCGAAATTTCAGTACGCAACATCGACGATTCCTGGGCTGTATGCCTCGGTGGTTCCGTAGATGAAATTCTCTGGGCGGGCCAGTGGGTCAAAAACAACATATACAAACATCTGATTAATATGTATATTATATAATATATAATCATTTATCATCACTAAAACCAATCAGTACAGTAATATACAGAAACCACATCTAAGCCAATCATTGGTGACAAACAAAATTCATGTCTGATGTGAAGCAACAAAAATCAGGAAGAGAAGATGTTGCGCCGACTATTCATACAGCTTATAATCTTAAGATTTCTTTTGTAGACAGGCTCCTTGGGCCCAATGCATACCCAACATACCCAATTCAAAGGCATGCACGTACCTTAATCCCATAATTATCTTCCTCAACGTACCCCTACCACCACCACAACCAGCACCATTCTGCCACTCTTAGGCACTGTTGAAGCAAATGCCTGAAACATCGCTGCTCACATCCAACAGCTTTAGAGCCCGCTGCCATTGCCCAGCCTTGTCGCAAGCGCTCAAAGTAGTGCCGCAGGTCACCACCTGTGGCAGTATGTGACAGTATATGGTTATGCGGCTTGCGACTATGCATTGCCTGGTGTGCCTAGCATCCGGGTCGATTCTTCAACTTGAGGCACAAAATCATGCTAGTCACTGAGTCACTGGAAACCATTTCAAGAATTATAGTTGAGACTAGTTTGAGCTCATTATCATTTACCTAAGTAGCATTCATTGGCATGGTGTTCTGCATGAATATCCATGAATCCCATCAAATGAAAGTGAAGTATGTGATACAACACGTGATCCGAGAATGAAACCACTATGCTTGCATACATGAACATCTCCACAACATTCAAACCTTATGTATGACACTAGGCCCAGGCTCCTCAACAACCATCATTATTGCAGGCTGCTTTCTTCTGGCACATTCCTCCTTGCCCCCCTCTCCCTGCGCCACATCTGGCTGGAGCTGCTGGGTTCGGAGCTGCACATGCAGCTGAAGGGCTCGGGGCCACGGATGTAGGCGCAAGCTGTTGAAGGACACAGTATCGCTCCTGGCTGATATTGTGTGGTACGCAACTTGATTGTTGCAAGATTTCTGAGCTGACCTTAAATGAGTTGGCACTTCTGTAGCAAAAATATGCAAAAATACTGTTACATGCAATTTAGGTAGCTGTAGTGATGAATATGGATAGGGACACTGTATATATGGCAATACCAATACGCAATTAAAGTTTATGGAAGAATCTACGAAATGAACAGCGCCTATACATGCCTATACTAACCTCTGAGTGAACGTCCTCCAAAACTCAATAAGAAAACATGAGACATGGTGATGATTGTGCCGAAATGTCTCGAGAATATGCAAACTTGAGCATTAAAAATGGCTCTTGTTGCGTGTGTCCCTTGAGGCCCCAGCAACATCGCACCCTTCCATCAATCCTGGCATTTCGCCCATTGAGAGCGAAGAGAAGCTGCCTGAGTGAAGCACTCTGCTAGTGCTGCTTCCGGTGGTCTTGGGCTGTGCCTTGTCCCTTTTGGCCTGAACAATTCTAAAGGTACAAATGGCTAAAGCATTCCTCATGATAATGATGACATTCATTATTATACATGTATATAAATGTCAAGAAGATGATGATAAAAAATGATGATGAACATGAAGAAGAATGAGATGATGATGATGATGATGATGAGGAGGAGGAGGAGGAGGAGGAGGAAGAGGAGGAGGATAATGAGGATGATGGTGCTCATGGTGCTGATGCTGCCGCTGATGATGATGGTGAAAAATTGGAGGAATGCTTGCAAGCGAAACATGATCTCACTATCCTCATTATACATATGCTCCAGAGAAAACCCTCCTAGACACTGTTGGGAAACAGCAATCAGCCTGAGTACTTCTACTGACAAACCAAGTAACAATGCGTCCTTCCAATTGTGGCACTCTCGGATTGCAAGATTGCACTGATAGGTGTCGATCGCCAATCCTCAATCACCAGGAAACACATGAACCTCTTTATGTACTGTTAGCTCATTTACATAATCTTCAAAGATCAGAACCAGAAGCATCCAGAAATTAACCAAACGTCCAGAGAGGGAAAGGAAAAACACTTAACAAAGGAGGTGATGAAGAGTTGTGACTCGTTAAAGATCTGCGCTGATAACCTCACCCAACAGAGCCTGCGACATTGGTTTCATTCCGGTTGAAGTATTCTAGCTCACCCAAATCGATGAAAGTAACATGATTTCAACATCATTGTAAAGTGAAATCCCACCAGCTACCAGAACCTGCAATTTCATATGCAATTCACTAGATATTCTTTGATTCTCGAAAAGAGAAACGACCCCACAAAAACATCAATTCATATTCGCGTCATCCTTCCTTTTGCTCAGCTTCTGCATCGTAAAATCTTCGCAGCGCAACTCTCTTCGCGCTCCTGGATGACCAACTTCTCGGGTATGTCACAAACCTATAAGCCTCGAAGCGACCTGGTAAATCAATTCATACTGCTTTTATAATCAACTGGCTAACCCAAATAGTTCATCAATGAAACTTTGATGGCCGAAACCATGTGGTCCCCTTGTCTTGCTGTATGACCCGCTGTTTTTCTACATCAAGGAGCTGTTGATGCAACACACATCCGCCATGGATGTTGGATTGGATACTCATTCAATTTCGCATCTTGTATTGTATTGTTCATGTTACGAGTATATCGGTATAGCTCCATGAGCTTGTCCTGTCAGGACTGTTCTAGGCGAGGGATGGTTCAACCAACCGGATTCGATTGCATCGGGATGCCCAAGACATCCCAACACCATCTCAACATCAAGATTTTCACAGATTCACCAAGCACTCCTGTTGCTTCCCACGATGCATACTCCATGTCGGATGACGCAAGTCAAGTCCAAGCAGCAAATGCTACATTCACACCGCGCGCAGGCGCATAGAGGCGAATAGCGCAGGTGCTGCTCGCGATGACCAGGTGCAGTGATGGAGAAAGACAAGTTCGTACATGTTTGCTTCTCATTTTGTAGAGAAAACAAGACGTCCCGATTGGAGCTCGTTTGAATAGTTGCGACCCGAAATGCATGTTGCTACCCACCTCAACACCTGCACATGGGCACCTTTTGCCTAAAAAGATGCAGACGTGGGACAATGAAGAGGAACAGGTGCATATTGCATTTTTATATTGAGTACTTCATATCGAGAAAAATGCATTCAGTCAATTATTGTGCATCCCTTATGGTGCATTATCTTTGTAATTATTGGGGCAACTTCAAACAAAGGGATTTGGAAGAGATAGCATGAGATAGCACCAATCCTAACCTTCTCGTTGTGTTCCTGATGTGTTCCTGAAATCCAAGCTCATACATACTAATGTAAATCAATATGTAGGGGCCATGGTAGGGTTTAAGCCCACAACTTTTTCCATTCATACTATTCTCTACAACACTACCGTGGGTGTAACAGTTAAAACTTTGCTTATCCCTTGAACCTGCGGTGACAATGCGCAGGCATCAAACATGTCAGCGTTTGAGCCTCAAACAAAACACAAGTAAGAAGGCATAGCCGCAGCACGCCAAAAGAAACCACACTGCTTCCACCATGCATGAACAATGATGGCTATGACCCAACAAACGTGCCACATAAAATCCAATAAAACATTAATGATACCAATGATCTTTTAAGATTTGTTTGTGAAACTTATTTCCCTCCTCTTTCTAGTTCTGTCTTCTACAACCAGCGATCATTCCCCAGTTTACATGGGTCCTCAACTGCCCAAATATTCAACCAACACATCAACGTGTTCTTTCTTGATACTAATGTCATCTCTTTCTGGGGTGTCATCTCCTGGAACTTGTGAGTCACTCCAGGCTTTGTGTCAGTCCTATCCACTTCATGATTGCCAAATCCAATCCCACGGTTCTGGTGTGGAGGGGTTCGTACCTGCTTTCCCTTCTCCAAAGCACTGATGGTGCTGTTAAAGGTGATGATGTTTGGTGTCAATTCCTGAGCGCTTTGCAAAACAAGTGGGTTTCTGGTACAACAAGCAACGAAATAGGCATGATGTTTGCGATGTTTGCGCATGAACGCGCTGCACAATCACTTTTTCAAGGGTTGCCTTAGCCTTACATCAAACACCTACCACTTTTACAAGATTGTCTTCTTAAACCATCTTTGGGGATGTGGTCAGCCGGCCCCAACATTTTCATTCTGAGTTGGTCAGGTGACAAGGTTGTCCAACTGAGCCTATTGGTGGACTGAAAGGATTTCCCCTGAGTTGATGATAATCATCAGTGATTCAAGAGGGAAAGGAAAAATCCCGTCTGTTTAAACCAATCTACCAAGGAAAACGGATCATATGTTGATTCCCTGAATGGGCCCTGCAGGTCAGGGCCCACACTGACCGAGTCATGTCTTTGAAGCATGCCAAGGCCATCTGCCATTGTCGTCCCTTCTCACAAGCACCTGGGTGCTTTAGGGATGGTGAGGATAATGAAGTCAAATTTGAAATATGATCTCTCTCTCTCTCTCTCTCCAGCGCCAACAGCTATTTCAATCTATACTGATATTACTGTATATGTATATATGTATGTTCATATCTGTTACAGTAGTCATCCTATTCTCAACTATGCCTTGTTGTCATTAGCAGAATTGCAAATAATTGCCCTGTCATGTAACATATTGCTCCGCAACGATCGCAAATTATTGAAGTTGTGATATAATACTATGGAAAATCCTGTTATATCATCATCACAATTAATCATGATAATCATCATCAGCATCACCATTGCTTGGCGATAAGCGATACATCACCGATAGTTCAGGGCAAAACCAGCTCTTCAAGGAAAGCAGAATATGTAGAATTGGCTTCTGGAAGCATTGGGTGACCTACAAAATACATGTAACGCGTTTGGGAAAATATTTGTTGCGCTGGGATGGTAATGCTTCAATGGTCCCTGCAGTCCTTTTAGTCTGGGACCCCGTGCTGATTACGGAGCCGTACCTAAAATGCTTCGATAAAGTCTCCAGTCTTAACACCATCCCGACTCCTGAACACCTACGGACTGAACCATTTCACTCCTGTGAGAAACAAGAGGCGAGAAACCATGCCACCTCTGCGGGCCTATATCCACTATGCAAACCAGTGAGCGCACCAATGTTTGCATTCTATGTGTACGTGAGTGCCGACACTAGCAAGAAAACAAACGACTTTTACAACAAGAGCCTATGAACTGGAACAACCCGAACAAGTAGGACAACCACCACAACAACAATCACTCTATCTAGCAAAAAATAATCAAATCACTAGTAACCCACAAATCCCCTCCTCCTCATGGTGTGATTCAATTTTTTTTTGGTGCTTCAAGAGCTGTCGCTTTCGTAAGCTCCCAAGAGGCCACCCCCGGCATCGGTGGCCGCAGCTGTGCTTGCGGCATCTTCCGTGCACTGCCTCGGGGGTTTCCGGTTAAAAAAAAAACATAAAAAAACTACTTGGTTTCGGGGACCTGGGTGACGGAGGGTGAAGGGTGAAAGTGTATTTAAAGATCTGCAAAGACAGTGGATGATAAAGGATGTGAGTGGAAAGAACAAGAGCTGAAAAGTTTTTTTTTTTTCCCGATTTGCGTTGTTTGATGTTAGTGGCCTTTTGGAATGTTGGAATTTTCGATCAAGCCCAAGCCCAAAAAAGAAGTCCCAAGACTCGGACGGTCACCACCAACTAGGGAATTTCATAGCACCATACCAATGAATTACCACTTTCATCCCTTTTCCACCCACTTTTCAAGGCACCACGAAGCTCCAACGAAAAAAATTGGATGGCCTAGTTCCATGACAACCTCTGCACACCTTGTTGGTTCCTTCCTCACCAGAATCTGAGAATTCATAGCCACCGTGTGTTTCAATCTTTTGGTGGCTGTCTTTTCAGATTCAAATAACATTTTCAGGAATCTGGATGCACAGGGATGCATTGGCACCAACACATTGTTGACTCATAGTCATAGTGCTGAATGCATCTGCATGCCGTAGTACTACAGTACTGCTGACAAATGAATAGCGTCCCCAATTGGGATGTTAAAGGGTAAAGCATTGTTCTACCGCCAAATAGGCACACTTGGACCTACTTGGTAAGTCTTTGCTACAAGATTCCGTCAGCTCAAAAGTCTTCAACTACATGAACCTAAGACACACTAAAGATCTAAAGCAAATATCTTCTTCAGATTCTTCCCTGTTCCCATCTTTTTTCAAAAACCTTCACCTTCACCAACATCAACCGATCCGCTTGCCAAGGAACTTTTTTGCAGCACTTTCGCCTCGCAGTTCACTGGCATACCATCAAAGATTAGACTAGAAAACCGATGTCATTGGTCATTACCTTGTCATCTTGTCAAACACATGACTTCATGGGTTGATTGAATGAATGAATGAATGAATGAATGAATGAACAAACGAAGGAATGAATGAGTGAAAGAAAGAACGAATTAATGAATAAATAAATCAATGAATGAATAAAGGAAGGAAGGAAGGAATAATGTGTGCATGTCTGTGTGCATGTATGCATGTACGCATGCATGCGTGCAAGATGTGTATGCATGCGTGTATGTGGTTTGTATGCACCTTTGACACAAATGAAAGCACATCAAATATTCAACTATGAATCATGCCGGAAGAGGTTTGCACATTCATATTGACACATATGGTCAAAATATGTCAACATCATGACAACGATCCCAAAAGTACTGTTGATCTATATACAAAATATTCCAAAAATGACGAGCTATTGCTCCAACATGGGAGCTGTATGGAGTCGTACCATATAGTACCTACCAAATCCATCCAAATCCTAGGACTGGTTCATTTTCAGCCTCCTTCCCTTCCGTGCTGCCTTCCTCTCTTTCTGGCTCTTCAGCTTTTCGCTTCACCTCACAAGCAATCGCTGGGTGAAAGGCTCTTGTTGCGGGGATTCTTTCAGAAACCTCAACTAACCACTTCAGATTCAAAGGAGATGACACATTTCTTCAAGCACTTGGATGCTGGTCCCAACATTGCCCACAAAGGGTCAACAACAAATATATACTGCAGTTGAAAAGGATCAGCTTACAAAGAGCTCGAGTCGATTCATTGTAGGTGCGTTGTTGCACTGTCAGTGAATTTCTTTTTCACATTGCATTGGCCATGCAAGGAGTAGAGTGTCCAGAATTGGTGCTGGCAACCGAGAGAAGTTGTTGATGACAATTGACTATCCTACTTCTTCACGTTCACACTATCCTTCTTATTGCACTATCCTACTTGTACCTATGACTATCCTACTTACTACGGAACATTGAAACGCCACACACCTCTTGTGTGAATGACAGCAGGGCACACAATAGCAAGACACCGGGTACATGTCGGGGAAATGTTTACTGTTAAACTGTGTTGGACCACGTTGAACATAATCAACTGGATTGTGGAGTCTCGGTTAGCTAGTCAAAACTGATCCATCCTGAACGGAAAGGCTCCAAGGACTCCAAAGAGTTACAGAAATTCATCATGATTCTCACAAGTAAATTACAATTTCATCAGCCTGAACTAAGATCAGTTTGGAACGATTCCCCATGCAAACCACTTTTCACAACGAGATTGGGTCAGGTTCCATATGGATTGCTCAAAAAAACAACTGCACCTCATGAAAGTGGGAGTTTGGAAAAGGCGGGCAGCGTTTGAAAACATCATCCAGCTCTGCAAGTTACATACAAAATTCTATAATTGGAGGGATTACAATGACTATCGTTTCACAAATCCTGAAGCATCAAAGTGACATAACATGACATAACCATTGCATCTATGACCTGGGTGGAACTAGCCTCTTGTGCCACATCCACACGTCAAGGCACCTTCACTGTAAAGCGCGGCTTGGCCTTTGCTGCAGCAGCACTGGCGCGCTCCTTCACCAAGCCACATGACCAATGAAAGCTCCAAAGGAGCTGTGTGGATGACAATCAGCATGCCATTCTATAACCATGGAAATAAAACCAAACATCTTTGAAACATATCTAAAATTTGTTGCAACATCTTGTTCTTGTTATCCACAATTCGTCGCAAATCCAAACGATTAGAATCACATTTTTTGACTGCATCTCCAGGAAAACACAAGGGACAAATCCGTACCTGTTTGGAACACAACAACGTACTTTTTCAATCCAGCACTGTTTATCTACTTCAACTATCGATTCCTACTACACTTTTCCATACTACTTACTAGCCAACCATATCAAACTAAACCCTCCCTGAACGTACGCAACAGTTGGAAAACACTTTGACGACTTTGAATCTATAGTATAAATACAACTCAAATTCCAACAAACTTTGCGTAACACCGCATGCCACTCAACGCTTAAACAATTGCACCTGCACTGCCGACAGGATTGCTGCACCGGGACCAGAACCTTGGCTTTTATTTTTGAACATACCATGTGGAAAGCAAACACTGGCAGCCACAATTTGATGTATGAAGGTAACTGTATATATTGTTCACATTTAATATATATATATATATAGACGTATGTAAAAATTGTAAAATACATCAATGATCATCAATGTAAATACACAGAATGGTTCAAGACTGATTATGCCTCAATGCTGCCCATGTTCCACACTTGAAACAAGGCACGCCCGGAAGTGTTGCGAAATCGAACTTGTAATTGTAAAATTATGTGGAGCATCATTGAGGCCATTGAGGCTCTGTTTTGGGACATGTTTGGTGGATGTGTGCTTGTGTCGTGATTGAAGTCTCAAGTCTACAAACGTCCACGCATTCCATTTTCCACACAAGTCCTATGTACAACATAAACCTAGACCTGGCATATAAACGCATCTTTAATCCCACACAAGAACCACGACACAAGTGGCACAAGCCAAAAAGCTGGCGCTAGATGCTTCAGTTTTCGCCTCAACCTCCTCTTTCTGTTGTTCCTGGCATCACATAAAGTTGAACTAAAAAACTTATTAAGGTTGGTTTTGAATTCACAAACTTCATACCACACTCCCAACAATTTGGCCCGGCTGGTTGCAAAAGCTACACAAAAACATCAAAGCCACCGTAGCAACAAGTCAAATCGAGATGTGGTACGCATTTGTAGAAATACATCTGTTCTTCAAAAAGAATGTGGAAATATCCATATATTTTTGAAACATTGAAATGTCAGAATTTGTCTGAAATCTGAGTATTTACGGTGGGCAGAAAAAAACGTCACTAAAACATCGTCACTTGCATGGAATTGTAACATGTCCATATCTTTTGGGCCTTGAAAACGGGGTTTGTCTTTTGAGGCGTTTTTCGTTTCGCTGTGGTATCGGCTGCATCTTCGTCGTCGTTTTGTCAAGTCTACCTTCGGAACATTTTTGCTGTGACCTTGCACAAGTCAACGCATGAGGAATTTTCAAACCGCCATTGCCATTGACCAGCATACTTGATGATCGCAGAATTAGGTTGTCCTTTGCTTTTGCTGGTCACACTGTTTGTAATGTGTGCCTTCAGAGTTTTCCATACATCGTCACTGGGACCAGTGTGCACACTGAAAAATTTATTGTGCAGCCTCTCCTTGCATTCCAATCCTGCTTTGGAGTGATTGACGTTCCTTTTGTTTTTCGTCGTCATTTTGCTTTTTGAACACGAACGTTAAAGTATGTACCGAAGCAGTCCATTCCGTTGAATTTTGAACACGAACGTTATCACAGGTTTGGACATGATGTTAAAGTATGCACCGAAGCAGTCCATTACGTGGCATTTTACACGTACGGTTTCCAATCCGTTAGCAAAGCATCATAGTCACTATAGAAACAAGTCAAATCGACACACCACACCTGTACAAACAGAAAATGCATATCTTATTTGATTACATCTATACTGTCTATACTATAAAAAATCATTATAAATGAATATACCAACCAAAACGGTCAACAAAAAGACTGACACTTCGTGGTTTGGCTTGGGTATATGTTTGCAAGGAAATTAATTCATAACTGAGGGGAAATCCCCGAGAATTTCAGGCCATTGATCCCAAACCATTCGCTGTGCCAGGAGTTCACCATAAAAATCATCCCCAAGAGTTATCCGAAGGTGACTCTTCGGCCAGATATGCTCAACCCATGGCACATCAACTTGTATTGTATAACAACTTGAATCTTGGACATCAAAAACCCAGGTTGGCTGGAGTTGTAACATATGTTGTTAAATGATGTAAAAGCGTAAGATCAAACTTCATCCGCCAGTGTGTTGATGGCGTGTTGGTTTCAGATCAAAACACGTGGTGCCTTTCCAAACATCAACAATTTGAAGTTTGGTGTTGGGCCTTTCCTCTGCTTACTTGCTATTCAAAATTTGACAGGCCCTGGCGGATGACCAACTTACAATATACGTTGCTTCTAAAATGTCTAATTCATTATATGCGTATTATCAACGGTTGGAAAGCATTGGGAGGCGCAGGTGCTGACCGAAGGGGCTGCTGACATTTTGAATGGTTCATGGCCATCTCCATCACAAATCTGCACCACTAGCAACTCCAAAACAACTGAGCATCAGTACAAGTAAATGAAACCAGCGTTTTGTTCTGAAAACATCAACACCACGAACAACTGCACACCACGTTTCGCAATTTCACAATGCATCGATTGAGCAGTGAGGTCCTTTTCTTCTTTGAAGCCTTTCAGTTCTTTCAGCTCGGCTTGTGACATCTCTTCCTCTTCGTTTCTTTGAGCAGAATCCTCTTTCTCGGCACAGTGGTTGCAATTGCCAAGAGAAAAACATGCTTCTAGCCCAGCAATTTAAAAACTACCCGCAATTGTGTCAGTTGATGAAGCCAGGTACATCACAACCACGCTAAGTTGGAGCTACAGGTCACCGATATCTCCCGACATGTGTAAGCAGCTCATCCCAATTCCACCAACATCTCCACCCAATCCTGCTGAAACAAGTAGTCTAAGGCAGATTGAATGCTCTGATCTCGATTGCCCATCCTGTGCCACATTGGCATGTGCTCCGTGCCCCTACCTAAACCGATATTTGGTACGACAACATCGGTCACGGCCAAGATTGTCAAAAATTCCAAAAACATGTTGACAAAAATCCCTGTGCATTTGCCATAATACTCATCGTTAACCTGGTCTATTTGACCTTTCCGTGGTGCATGGACCCGTCGTGACAAATGTGACCATGGCCACGACATTCAAAATGCCACTTCCCAGCCCCAGCCTTTTGTTCAAAGTGCGAATAGCATCCAGGTCCTGCGAGTGTTCGCTTCTGGTGGTGGCTGAAATGGCTTAATTTGTTGGGTTCTGAGATGCTATTGGAGACATACTTGACCCAAACACAACCATGTAGAATAGCCTTGTAAAGTATAACCAAGCAGATTCAAGCATAGCATAGTAAACTACAGTACAGTTTATCATTTAAATATCATAATATAAATATATTCACGTATAGCATGAGCATGTAGCATCATGCAATATATATATATAATATATATATGTATACCTTCCTTTAGCTAGTGTCAAAATCAAAAACAACACTACTGACAGGATTTGGCCAGCTATTTTTGATTCGGAGGCCACCGTGTAGTGCCGTTCGAGTCATGTCGACATTTCAGTCTTCAGAGATATTCAGAAATGATTCTAGCAAGAAATGTCTCCACAAATCCACAACCGAAACGACACCCATCACCAGCAAAACCAAACCACCAATGTCACCACAACAAAAAAAGAAACAAAGAAACAAACAACCAAACAAAGACAGACAGAAACAAACAATCAAACAAACAAAGACAAATAACAAACCAAACCAAACCAAACCATCATCAAACCATCCAAACAGCTACGCTCCCATCGGGACACCTCTAGACGTTGCATCTCGGATTGCACATCCACTGCCTTCTGCTCCAGCGCTTTCATCTGGTCCTGTTAATGGGAGGATTGGGAATTGAATTGGTTTTGTCAGTGCTGTCATTGTCACGAGCTCTCCGTTGAGCTTTAACGGTAGCCATGCTGGCCTAAGCCCTGCCACCAGAAAGAAATTTGGATCAAAAACAGGCCCTTTCTGGCTCTTGATCTCTCTGGATAATCCTCAAGAATCCGAAAGGGCTGACACTCCATGCCAATCGCAAGCTCCTGCGCAGCTTCCTGCTCCTTCTCCTGCTTTAGTTGTGCCTCCATGGCATCTGCATCTTTCCAAGCCTCGTAAGTGCCTTGGCTTGGGATTGATTCTTGCCACTGGGGCCTTGCAATGACTACATTTTCCTGCAAAATGCGTGTCTGAATAAATGCAGCTAACTTTAAGACACATTGAATTACATATGTGCTATACGTTTGAGGTATGTATATTTCGTCTATATGTATACATATACAAATTCCTTCTTGTATATATATTGCAGTACAGTTGGAACGAATCAAGTCTCAGCCATATAGGTCTTCTTTGCAAACGGTCAATGTGTACATTTATTGTAAATGTGGCTGGTAGTGAATGATGTCATCTATCTCATTTCAAAGGATCCTGATTGTTGCTGATGTTGAAGACACAACAAACAACTCTGCCGTTTCCGAATAAGAAATGTGACTAGTCTTTTGTTGTCACTGGCTAAACTGGCAGGTTTACACCTGATGGCATGAAATAGCTCTTTCTACCATGCATACAAATCATCATGATGCATACATCTCGTCTGACACCTGTAAATATAAGCAGCACCAAGACTCAACCTGGCAAACATAGATTCAAAACGGTTCAAAAGAATTACAGTAAGTTTAAAACCATCTGACAAAATGTACTAGGAATATATGAAGAGGCGTATGGATGAATAGTAACCCCTCCTTGGAAACGAACCATTGGTTCTATCTTGATTGTGCGAGGTGACAATCGCGGAAAGTGAATTATCATCGATCGGGAAAAGCCTCAGCATACCCGAGCATACCTAGCTTGACCCACCAGGCGGTGATTCCCGTTATCGACAGTTCCAATTAGTTTGCCTTTTGTGTCATGTTTGATGTTTGCTTTATCTAAGTTGCGTTTGCCACCTGATTCCATGGTGTAGTCCGAGTTCTTGGGATCCTTGGTGTCCAAAGCGACATCCCGCATGGGGTTACATGACTGGCATCAGATTCAAGGTAAGTAAGGCAAGAAGATCATGGGACTGCCCATGGACTTAATCCACTTTGTATATATATATATATATACAAACTATATGGATATCATATGTCATGGAATTCAGGAGGCTTTGACCTCGATCTGCCGCTGGACTGAAAAAAGTTATCTTGATTTTAAGTCATCAATGACCCAAAGAAATGTCATGCAAAACCGATGATACAAAACACGCCCCCTCCCCGGCTACTTAAAAATGCGTCCCTCCCCTCAAAAACAACTTCACCATTTAAAACTACAGTATTTTCATGTATTTTCAACTGCTTTGTTGCAAGATTTCTTCCCACACTGGTCTACATCCACCTTTCCTGACCCAGGATCGGTTTTGAAGGTGAACTCGGACCAGCAATGTCGGCAACGTCCATAGAAACGGTAGACCTCAACCCACAAGTGGCCATCAAACCATGCAATGCACACGTGGAACCTTTCCCCCAAGACGTGGCCAAGTTTAAACGTGAGCGTTAGATACCAAAATAGTATACGTATCTCCTCAGATGAATCGGACAAGAAACGAAAAGTCTTGACGAAATGCCCATCATGGTTGCACTATTCAGACAAATGAACATCTCAAAGGAAAGAACACAAAAGCAAGGTGAGACAAAATCGGATTCAGTCGGTTGGAAGTGTTCTGCCCATTTGATGATGTTTCATCACTTTTGGTCTTGCTCAGTATTGAAAACAAACGAATCCTACAAATGCAATTCTACATATTCAACTGAATATTTGTTGTGGATTTCTCTTACGTAGTGGTGGTATCAGCAAAACCCCCCAAGCCATCTCAGAGCCTTCAGGCCAAGGTAGCTTTCTCCTTTGATCTGTTCCGTTTTGGCAGTGAATTTAGTACCTCGCTCAGTCGTTCATAGGATTTACAAATGCCAAAGGAGGAAACCAAGCTGCTAGCACTTTCCACTCTTCACAGGATTAACACGGATCAAAAATTGATCCGAGCTGCTGTGGCAACCGGACTTTAAAAAAAAAATGATTCATGTGTCTTGGCAGGTGAATTAAAATAATAAAAACACAGTGCTGTGCGAAAATCCCATCTTATATATCTTATAAACTTCTCATTGGCTTCAGCTCAGCCATGGACAATTTAGTTACTAGGATTTTTCAATGTACCCCTCCCCTGGAACATACCCCCAAACCTGCAACCAATAGTTTATGAAAAAAACCCTTCATTTTGCGCGGGTTTGGGGGTGCAAAGCTGGGGTATGCTCCAAGGGTATGGTGAGGTTCTCTTGGCTAGTAGCTGAAATTTTGCAATCATTTCCACATTGCTTTCCAACCCGCCTGTGTAGTTGTATTCCTTACAGCTGTCGCAAACCATGGTGAAGGGAAACATCATGCGAATGTTCATCATCTGCTGCCCTTTGGGCTTCAAGGCCTGCAGGGTTCGGCTTCAACCATCTTCCAACCCCTGCCATCCCACTCCAGTAACATCCAGTAACACATCCCATCCGCCAGGCCTTCACAGGCATCAACTTGGAAGCATCGAAATCGGGTGGGTAGTAAACACCAGCTGTGAAAGTCCATCCTTTGCAAAATTTGCAGCTCGGCAAAGTGGGGGATTCATGGGACAACCCTGAAGGTTGGAAACAAGGTGCTTCAATACACCTTTTTGTCCTTGAAGGTATCGTAAAAGATTTACGAAGATCTCTTTTCGATGTTCTGCTAGTGTGTGACGCTCAGTCAGATTGATGTATAAGTAGATATTGAGTGCTCCGGAGTTAGGAGTTCCAAAGCTCTCCATGCAACCATACATCTAGGACTTCCAACCAGTTCCCCCAAACCAAGAGGTATAGCAAAAAGATTTTCGGTATGAAAAGAGCCATAATCATCACCTCCTTTCACATGATTTCACATAGTGCTTCTCCCCTTTGTTACCTTTCTCTTGATTTTTGTTGCATCCAAGTCACCCACAAAGGCACTTTTCATAAACTTCGCTGACATTGTTCCGTCCGCCATGGCGACGTTTTACTGGCAGCACCAGGGAATTACTGGAACAACCTTCACTACTTGCTTTCAGGCCTTGGGCGCCTAATTTGAGGTTGGCGGAAACGCTGCGGGTCCACCTGGTCAATCTACCAGGCACTGGCCGCGATCTCGGACCCCCCAAAGTTTGATGCAAAAATGAGGCAAAAATCATGACACGCACATAAGTCAATACAGCACCAATCAATGATTACCTTGGTGAAGCATGCATGGTTCGTGAACCAATCCCCAGCTTCTAGCGGCGCACAGCACTACATCTGGCTGCAGTCTCGTCCCTCGACAGTGCTGCAAAACTTGTAGCGCTGCCTGGTCAAAAAAAAAGGTGATTACAAGAACATATGGACAGCAAAGGACCTTTATGCCATGGGGAGTAAAGGCACATAATTTCACTCCATGATATACATGCATCTTAAAGGGTCCAGCCATATGATAATAATACAGACAGTCTAAATAATAAACGATTGACAATAGCCTACACAACAGCAATCATACAAGTATGTAGAGAATTCATGAGTGTGCATGTGGGTGCGTTTCTGACTGATATCTTGGGTAAATTGGTTGGACATATGCCAGTACTTCACATTGCTCAACCATACTTAAACACAGCTCAAATACGGGCAACTTGCGAGATTTTGCTACGAATCCTGAGGCTGTTTGAGGTTGCCATAATCAACCAAGGGGTGGGATAGATGCACCGACACTTTCCCTTCCTCTTGTAAAAACATTCAAGTGAAAGCTGCTGCAACCTTTTGAAGGAAACAATCTTTTGGGTGGACGCAGTCTCAGAGTCTCAACACATACAATTATAATATATTATAATATAAATTACCACACATGTTCGAGGAAGGATGAGGAAGGGTTTGGACTTCTGGATTTTATCAAATGAACCTCACGCGCCAGGACTGTCCCAGCCTGCCAACGGCCAAGACGTTCTAAGCCCAAAACCGCTGCACTGATGACAATCAAATCTGCTGCCATCCTCACTTCCTGAAGTTATGACACTTAGTTGCCCAAGAGTCACAGGGATTTGTGATTTCAACCCAAAGATGCTTTTTGGGATGAACAATGATGCACTTTTTGAAAAATACGTGAACACTTTTTTTCAACAACTTGTAAGTGGCCACGCCACATTTGGGGAAAAATTGCAGTTGCAAACAGGAAAATGCTGGCGTTCCATACTGCTGGTGTATGCTAGAAATGTCTCAGTTGGACGTATCATGACTTATCTCTCATGGAGCGCAACAAAAAAAGGGGCTAATCAGCAAAAACATGAAAACACGACAACAAAAGGGTAAATAAATACACCAGCTGGAAAGTAGATGGCACAACTCCCATGTACTGGTTTATCATGGCCCCTTACTAAGCCACCTTTGGGGAGTTGCGCCATCTACTTTCATTACGGTGTAATTAATATGGAATGATGTCCTACTTTTGCCGTCCTTCGTGTGCTCAGGAATGAAGTTTGCAGCTTCATTCACTCAGGTGAAGGGATTTGCCGAAATAAACAAGGCATGCTCCTTTAGCCCCCGAAAAAAAAATGGTACATGTGTAGCAAATACGCCCTTGAGAAAGAGACCTCAGTCTAAGTGCTGTCGAAGGGAATCAACAATCAATCAACAACATCACGTCCAAGGGCTGAATCACAGCATCATATTTCGCCCTCGGCAGGGCCACCGAAACTTCTGGCCTCCATGTATTTCAGCATCTGCAGGGATCTTTGCCACTGCAAACCTGCCAACAAAATCGTTGCTGGTTCACCGTTTTTTGTTGGGGTAAATCTTCTGTTCTTGGACCATGAACAAATTGCAACCGAAGGAATGCACCTCGGGCGAGGGTGCTGATGACAGCACTGCAAGCCACGACATCGTGCCTGCGTGAAGCAAGTAAAAAAATGGGATCGTCCATCCTGAGTTTTGGATGACATTGGATGACTGTGTTTAAATATGCAGTAAACATATATATATATATATCGATTGTTTTAATACACATATTACATATCTTTTGAAAGACATATTAAGTACATTACATCTTGGTACCCTCCCACAATATCCATCATAGCATGCTTCAGCAAAAAATAATCTGTTGATCCGTGGGCTTGTAGAAAGGCCGGGTCTGGAGTTGGTTTGGGATCCATTTTCCACTGAACCGGCTGATAGTCCAGAAAAGGCATATAAAACCTTGAGTCTATTCCCAATAAAGTGGAACACTTTCAGTGGGCCACATGTCCATCGTATCATCTAACTTCATTCTTGGGCAGAAACAAGCGAAGAAGACTGGACTTGAAATTGATGTCAAAGTAGCAGCATATCCAATACAATGACTAACAAAACGACTTTCACATGACCTATTCCTTCAGATGTCGTGAGCTTTACAGTGTATACATTCAGTAGCCGCCTGTCGTCCATGCTTTGCCACAGTGCCAGTGCTGACCTGAGAGGAGAATGCAATGGGTTTTCTGGAAAATTCAGGAGTTAAGTTCTCAATCACCACTGGCTCCAAAGAAAAATCAACTTGAGTTGGAACTTGACAAAAATCATGGATTTAAACACATATAAGTGTCTATGTAAATATTGATTGATACATACCTTTCATGAGGGTTGTATTTGTAACTTGTTCGCTTTGCTTAAAAACCGATACTGAGCTCCACCTCTGTTGCGGATGACCCCCACAGCGCGTGAAGCAATGTGGACAGCCATTCAATCTATACAGTACGAGTAGCTTGATTCGCAGGATCCAAAACAACCATGGAAAACAACAACAACAACAACAACAACAACAACAACAACAACAACAACAACAGCAACAACAACAACAACAACAACAACCACAACCACAACCACAACCACAACCACAACCACAACCACAACGACAGCAGCAGCAGCAGCAGCAACAATAACAACAATAAGAACAACAGCAGCAACAACGACAACAACAAGAACAAGACAAAACATAGAAGCTACTTCAAAACCACTCAAACTTCAGCACAACATGTCACAACGTGACGTTATCCATAGCATGAACTTAAAACATTTACAAATACCCAATTGTTTGCCTTTCGTGTGCCTACAGGACCCGGATAAATGCGAACATAAAATGATGTATATAGGGTTGGCAGGTGAAGTCTGACATGGATACCAAAACTGAACTTGTAACCCGCGCCCCTTCAGTGACTTCAACAAATTCTGTTTTGCTCCCTAATTGTTGGGCATTTGAACGGCTATCAGATATCATCACTCAACTTTACGACATCTGGACCTCTCTTTCCGTCCGCAAGCTCGACACCCTTTCCTCCATCTTTTCATGATCATCTGCAGTATGCTTTGCTGCGGATTGTCCGGTGAAAATCATCAGCACCCTAGTGGGGGCCAGAAGCCCCCTTGCAAATGTGAGAATAAGCCTCAGCTAAAATCAAGTCGACACCAAGTGTCTGATTGTTTTTCTAAAGCAGCCACCAAACCCAAAGTCGCCAGCAAATAATGCAAAAAAACATCCTGTAGAGTCACTAGGTTATGACTATGCAAGCATGAAAAGGTGAGAAACCTGTTGCACTTGGGCAAGTATAGTCTGAGGAACAAACAATTGTTGAAAAACATCTGAGTATATATATATTATGTAAATATATGACTATCTACAAATAAAAACATGCATATGAAAACCCACACGTATATAAATATATATAAACAACTATATTTTGGTAATGCAGGCTTGTTTGCATTGCAATAGTTGTATGAGAAATTTAGTTTGAACCCGATATGAATGCAGTATAAACCAACGTTGAACATGTCATGGATAAATCTCATTGATCTGATACAAATATAACATTAATTAATATAAATCCAAAATGGCTTGCATATGAGCGTACTATGCCAATGTCGTATAGATTCTGATCTGAACCTATGAATCTCAAATCACTCTGAAATGATGCTATACATAATATGTATCGACCATGAAACCAGTTCAAATTCAATCTAAATTTCACATGAATTGCTTCCAAATCTATATTTCTTGATTGAATCCAATATGGATCCAGCATGAGCTACTACTACTGGTATTGCTCTACAGTAATCTGAATGATGTACGTATCTTGTATTACACAAGCACACGCCTAAAATGATTATGAATCTACTTTAAATGGAATCTGAATCTAAATTAAATGTAATTAAACTTTAAACAAATATAGTCTGTTTGAATCAAATATGATTTCATTTGGAGCCAATATGGAGCTCACATCAACCTTGTCTAATTGAAGCAAATGACATCTATGCATCCAGGTGACCAGTGTTGTGTACACAAGTCATCACCACCCCCACCCCCAAACAAAAGAAACAGTTATCAAACACTGTTGAGTTGGACCTAACAAGAAAACCAACAACATCGAGAAAACAAAAGAACAAAGGCTCAAAGAATCTTGGCTTTGTTTCTTTGCTTTCTGTTTTTCTGTCCAGGTCCAACTCCTGAGTCTTGATACTTTTTGATGGTTTTGGTTCTCTCGAGTTTTCTGCCTACGTCAAACTCAAGGGTCCTTTGGTTTATTATGGTTTCCTCGAGATTTTGATGATGCATGCGATCCTTTCCATGTGTATTGCACACATGTTGCAACTACTACTACTTTGCAAAATAAGATCAAGAAACTGATGCGTTTACAAATGTGGTGTTACTGTAATCCAAAGTGGACCTATAAGACACAAGAACAGTAAGTATTTTTCGCAGGGGTAGCATAATGGCATGTTTATTTCAAATACTTGTGCACACATGACATGGCCGGTGCATATACAGTAGGCACCGCATCTTTGCAATATGGAACCCAAATCTATTCCCAACCATGGGCTGGAACCTAGACATTTGGTTCCTGTAGAAAGCAATTTGCATGATGCGAAGATGTGATCTCTCCACCAATGTAACTAATCCCGAGGCACATTGAGCAACCCGGTAGGCATTGAGTAATTTCTCTTGCTGATCCTTCGGCACCTGGCTGAAAAAGCCAGTGCCCAAGGCTACCGCGACTCATGTGGAAAATGTATCCAAAAATGGCACGACTCTCTGGCTTTAAGGGCAATGGGTGTAGATATGCTAGCGTCATATATCATATGCAGCCCATGTACACATATCGTATTGTCTTCTTTTGGGCTCGTAATAAGGACAAAGTGTCCGTCAAAAGGTATGAAATGGTTGCCTTTTTGAAGCCCCACGTCAAAATGCACAAATGTAATAAATCGGATTGCATGGATTGCTTTCAACTCTCAAAGAAACTCATGCTGCTTTCACTACTGTGAAGCACAATAATTGCACGTTGCTATGTTCACAAGTATATGAATCTTCGAGCACCTAGACAGACTTGAAGATATAGCAATGATACATGGAGTATCAGGGGCCATGATATGACAGCTTTCTGCAGCAAAAGAATCCGTGCTAATATGCTTGCATGATAGGATTCAAGGTCACCCAAAAGACCAACAGACCAACGAACAAACAAACAAATCAACGGCTATAATACCACGTAAGGTCAATTCTGATTGCCACCAGCCCTGCACAAATCACATATTAAACTAATTGTCCATATCCGTAGTTGGCTGAAGGAAGACGGATGAAAAAGGGCAATAAAACAAAACGTTGACCAAACATATCATGTCCACTAGGGAGCATGAACTCACCCCACCAACAAAAGACAAACATCCGGCCCTGGCATAAGGCCTTGTATATCCCATCGTCTTCGCAGTTGAAGCAAACCTGGCGGCGTTGCTCATGGTATCCTCCCCATGGGTTGAGTCTAAAAATGAAGCACCTTCAATCCCTGCCTTTCACACATAGAACACTTTGAATCAAAAATTAGAAGGGTTGCTGCTGGCAAGGTGGGATAGCACAATCAACGATCAAGTACATCAAACTATATACATACATATATGAAACATATCATAGATTACATACTTAATTGGATTTAAACACACATACAATATAATATATGAAAGAAAAATATATAATATATAATATACATATAATAAATATAATATATATACTGTATATAAGACATACGATATATATTGTATATATATATACAGAAAATATTAAATATATGCTATAAATATATACAATATAAACAAATATAATATGTATATATATATAAATACATTTTATATATATATATACATACATTATATATATATATATTAATATACTAAAAATATGCACAAATAAAGAATATATGCACATTATGTATTCCACAATGTACTATTTCTCTATCTCCATAATGATGGATAAGCAAGTGACGAGTGGAAACCACTCGTAGGATCCTTGAAGGACACTGAAAGCTGAAAGCACAATACAAGCAACACAACATATACGATGTCTGAAAACGTCAGGATCTGAAGCTTTGGCATCTTGGTTTGCAGCCTGTCATTGACTCATTGGGGAAGCAGCGGCTATAGAATGCTGTACGAATAAGTCATGCAATATTTGCGACAAATGGATTTTTACGGAAAACATGAAACTATAAACTAAACATGTATCATGTCATATTACATACATGCAGCACATATCTAATCTATACAAGCAAACAACAAGAGACTCTACAAAGTATATATGTATATGTTACATTCATATCATATACATAATATAAATATCTACACATGTGGAACTGCTGTAGGCCAAACACAAAAGTTTAAGCCAAAGGCATACCAAACATTGGCAGATTTTCGGGTAGAGATGTAGCATTATAGAATTCGACACTACAAGTAGATATTCAATATGAAAATGCAATCTTCGAACGTTATCGACTGATCAAAGACTATGATGTTCTTGCTGCCATCTGCACCTCCAAAGTCATCCCTTACCATCTTGCTGTTCCCGCCTTCTCGCTATCAGTTCCAGCCTCTGTCTGAGCCAATACACCTTGGAAAAGGAAAGGATCGTCGTACAAGCAACAAGGAGCCTTGGGTCATGGCATGGTCATGCCTATGTAATCGAGATTTAGAAGATCTGTTTGAGTGTTTTCTCGCCCGACAGAACTAAGTACAACTTGATTCAATGCCTTCAATGAATCAGCATTTCATGTCTGTCAACACAAGGTCAAACACTGCGAACCAGGCCAGCAAGTCTTGGAAACCAGGCTTAGACATCAAAGCACCTATCATATCCCAACCAGTGAATATCCTGAATGTTTACTACACTACGTGCATCCAACAAAAAATTCCCCAAACCACGGAGCTCCTCTTCATCCCTCCAAGTGGCGTGTTCTTTGCACGGAATTGATCGCAGTCAAAACATGTGACACCAAGTCAGATGTCCAAATTTCTTCTTCTTGAAAACATCTCATTGTCAAAAGCACGGTGGGCCTCATGGTGCAATCCGTTGTAAGCGCGTGCATTCCTTTTCGTTGGGCCCAAAGTGCTGAAACGGCTTCATATGTGGAAGATCAGAGTAGCTGGAACACATGTAACCTGGAAGTTGGGAGGCATATATCCAAGGTTCAAAAGTACAGGCTGTTGACTACTTACTATATTTTTCTTTTAGTATTTTTGGAAATATCTAAATGATTGACGCAATTGTTTTGGCAATCCTAAGTTCTCCAATGGTTGATGATGTTGATGTGCCCGAGTAAACAACTTTCTAGCAAAGCTCCCAAAGGCGGGCACATAAACATCCCTCAGTACACACTGCCTACACATGTTCCACAGTTTTTGGGAGGCTAGCCAAAGGATATCAAGAATCATAATTTTGGGGGTGCTCTAGTCATATGATAACCGGATTGTGACCATCCCAATAACAACTAACCATCAACCAACTGATAACTAGATTGGGGGTTCCAGGAACCTTGAAAGTACATCATCCCTAGCTGCAAAAAACTGCCCCAAATATTTTTTTTTGAAAATCACAGCTTTCAGCGGAAAAGACAAGTCATCCATTCATGTCCATGGTGATCAAAATCTTTCAAAATCCAAGGCACTTTTGCAGCGGCATGTTGGCGTCCTAAGCTGCCACTTGGATGGGGAAAGGATGGTCAAAACAGCCATGGCGCGTTCGTGTAACCAGATGAACAAAAGTGGTTGTACAATAATGTATAGGTCTTTGAATGGAAATTTGTCGTGTGGCTGGCTGGCCGAGAAACCAAGAGACTCTACGAGACGATGATATTTCTTGCATATTCATTCTATTGTACTGTAAGATCTTCCGCTTCGTCAGCATGTCATGTTCCAACAGGAAAACACCAGCCCCAAACGTTGATCGACGGAAGCCAAAAAGAACTCAAACATCAATCCCCCCTGGTATAGGTCGGATATGATTCGTTTAAAGGAACCTCGTAGCACATGCGATTTGACCCGTTACATATCAAACGGATGATCTGCTGTGTCGCATATATAAACTGCACTGATTCCAGCCTTGGAACCAAACAGTGCTGCACGATGCTCTGATATACAAAATGCCTTTGGTGTGTGATCTCATGCACTGTTATCGACCGGGCCATGATATAAGATGACGACGACACAGTCGATTAACATTTCCAAGAAACGATGGTAAGGATGGTGGTCATAATCAGGAGTGATAACGACAAGGTCAGATTCAATAACAGTCATGGCGACTACGATTACTGTATTGATATGTAATCGTGATGAGGACGCAAAAGCGGAAACAAAAACATCATGAAAGCGAAGACAGCTACGACAATGATGCTGCTAGTGATGATAATAATAGTGTTCAGTGATATGTGAACATGATGACATCAAACATGTTGATAAGAATCACTGTGACCATGACAACAATGATGATGACCATGGCGCATTTGATCGATGATGAAGATGACCATCATCATTGATGATGATGATGATAATGATGATGATGAAAATGGTTGTGATGATCATGATCTTGATCATGCTGATAATTTTGATCATGATAAGGTTGCTGCTACCACGAGCTATTGATGATGATGATGATGATAATGATGATGATGATGATGGTGATGATGATGATGATGATGATGATGATTATGATAATGATGACGATGAATTTTATATGATTTTATGATGATTGTGATTTATTGTGATGATCACTGCTAGAATGGTTATACCTTAACCTATAACCAAAGCTTGACAAACATGTTGAGGATGATGTGTTAATGTTGCTGACGATTTCTTTAGTGATCGGTACAGACTGATATATAAATATATAGACTGTTTACCTTGTCTATATTTGCGGTTATTGAAGTACCTAACCTACGGTGTTCCAAGGTCAAATTATCAGAAACTGTTCCCCACACCGGAACATTCCCCACCAACCCTTTCACCCAAACACTCGCTTAATTTCTTCAATAATGATCGAATATGCTCGAATCATGTCTTTCCAACAGTGTCACGTCAGAGGTTTGATGTGTTCACCTGCAACTTCACACAATTTACTAATCGCCAGGCTAGACTCGGAGAAGTCGCTCAGTTTGGGACAGTGGCCAGAGCCGGTGAGCATTCTTTGCAACACCACCTTAGCACGGGACTCCCGAGGGGTACACATAGGTTCTACATGGTTCTACGGGGTAGCTATATATACATAGCAACTTCAACTTGAAATGCCAGAGTTTGGAGCCGAAACAGCAAAGATTGGTGGGAATCTACATCCTTCTGAGCAACTTCAAGCTAGTAATTCACGAAGCAAAATAAACTTCATTTCTGAGAGGATATCTTTACTAATCCACCATCTAGTGAGGTAAACTGGGGGAAGTACCAAGAATTGCGGAAATAGAAAAACACGTCCTTGCATCCACTCCATAGAAAGGCAAGAATTGCATGCTCCAACACACATTGCTTGCATGATCAGCGGACGCGTGGTGCTGTTCCCTGTGATGTTGTGGAGTTTGGAGCCGCTTTCTTCGAAATTTCAAAAAGGACATGTTCATACATTTTCGCTATACAAATCTCAAATCCAATTGCAGAATTTCCCTTCTGAATTGTTCCAATTGCAGTGAACTACGGGGAATTCCTGTGAGGCACTGATCGCCATTTCCTGCCATGAAGTCCCGGCCCTTCGAATTTGTTTACCATTTCTGTACCCCCCGGCAAAACATGGAAGCGGAACATGAACCAATGACCCAAGGAGTCTAGGCTGCCCACAGCGTTGAGCAATGGCCAAAGGAGAACTTTCTGAAGATCAAAGGGCACCACCACGGGGCCATAAGCTGGGCAAAAACGGGGAAGTGACTTCCCACTGATCGGGTGTCAATAAGCTGATGTAAAACAAACAACTTGAGGCATGAGATTGCTGTTCAAATTTTGGAGAAATTTTCAACAGTTAAAACCTCGTTGGTCTCCCGCGCACTTCGATGGACCCTTGCAGTCTTCGCTCCAATTATATTTAATGTAATTCAATATCATTGCTTTGACTTATGGTCATGAACATTTCTTTGGGTGCGGGGAAGAGTGAGACTGGTACTTGCGGGCTAGGTCAGGGACTACCATCGCTCAGTAGGTAGGCTATTTCGCACCAACCATGCATCGAAAAAAAATCCGTCATAACTCTACCACATATACCTCACTGATCTTCACTGGAAGGCCAGTGGTTTGGGTTGGTTGTTTGGGAATCCTTCCCGAACCTCCTATGAAAGGATTCTTGCTGGACCAACAACCCAAATCGCCATATACCTATGGGGTGGTATGGGTCATGGGTCTGCATACCGGACATGAACTAGACCTGCAATAGTTGGAACATTAAATATCTTTGAATGTCTGCAGCAAAACAAAAAAAACGTAAGTTTTCTCAAAAAAAACTATCTTTACACCCTGCGGACATATCGCACAAATACGATTTTCTGGTGCCCAAATCTGCTAAATCAGCACGGCCAAAATACTCAGTTTACCTTCTATATATGAGCTCCTCTTTGGCGCTATCACATGTACGTTAAAAGTTGCTCCCCTGTTGGAAACAGCTTTTTAGGTGAAGGTGCCTTTGAGAAGGGTACCATTCGGATTACCATCATATTGCATTTCGTCCATCTCCCTCCAGAGACATGGTGTGTTTATGCAACATGCACTGGTGCCACTATTTCCATGGATGGATCCACGGATTAAGATTGCAGCTGCAGTAATTCTAGGCGAATCAACTCAGAAGCAACCTGCAAAAAGATTAAGCAACCTCTGCTAAGTGGCTAAGGACAGTTGCACCATACCGAAATCATGAATCATTCACATATGGCATATTCATATGCGTATGTCAAGAGACTGAAGAGAGAAATTTTATGATCTTTGCACATAATCTATCATAATCTTGTACACACAGTCATGATGTATTTCAAATACTAAATGCGCAAAGATATGAACGGTATATACATTGGATCTGGGGCTTCTTCTGTGTTTTTGCACCTCTTACCCCTCAATTTCTTTTCTCTATTTTGGTTGGAACAAGCCTACTCTTGTACATTTGGAGGGTTGAAGCCTTTGAATTATGGGCAGCACATGTTGTGGCGCTCCCGTTGCCATCAAAACGCCACTCCAATCCAAGAGGCGGGAAAATCCAAGAAGGATCCTCTTGTATTTAAACAACCACCTCGGTAGCGCCATCCGTGGTCGCAGGTTGATAAACTCTATGGGTGTTCCCTTCATGGCTAGAAATCTTTGCTGTTCAGGTTTAGCGGTTTAGCTACTGCGACTCAAGTGCAAAAGAGGAGCGCTGGACATCTTCCATGCCTTGAGTCTCGTAAATTTGTAATTTTACTAATATCAAAATTTACGTAAATTTGGTGATTTACTGATTGAAATTTAGGTCCAAAAATCACGTAAATTAATTTACTAATCAACCTAAATCAAAATTTACTAATCAACCTAAATCAAATTTACTAATCAACCTAAATTTTTTGAAGATATTTTGGCAAATTAAATTTATATGTTTTGTCTTGATATTTTGGAAGATAATTTTCAAAACTGCATTTTGCAGGGACCAATTTTTTTGAACATATACATCTTGACAGTATCAGATTTTTGATGTCTGACCATGAAAATGCACAAAAACCTTGTGAGTTCTTACCTGGGCATTCTTTACTTGTCAGCATGTTGTGGAGCTTGTGCAGGGTCAATTTTTACTTGTGAGCATTCTTTGCTTGTGAGTAAAGAGTTTTACTTGAGGATTCTTTACTTGTGGATTTTTTGCATGAGCAGTGTTTACTTGAGGATTCTTTACTTGTGGATCTTTTGCATGAGCAGTGTTTACTTGAGGATTCTTTACTTGTGGATCTTTTGCATGAGCAGTGTTTACTTGAGGATTCTTTACTTGTGAGCATTTTTACTTGTGGATCTTTTGCATGAGCAGTGTTTACTTGGGCATTGTTTACTTGTGAGCATTTTTACTTGTGTTAGTTGTACCTCAGAATGCAATAGTTGGTATGAATATGGATTTGTTGCTCAAGAGTGTTGCATATTTTCCTGAGTGCTGTTGTTTCTCTGGATTGTTTTACCTTCTGTAGTTTGAAAGCATGGCTGCTTTGGAAGCTTTGGTGGGTGACAAAATGAAATTGGCAGCTGAAGAGAAGTCACAGAAGCAAACCAACAGGATTCGCTTGATAGCTGACCCCAGCATCACAGCCACAGCTTTGCAATCAGTGCTCACCAGCTTTCTCAACTACAAGGGTCACAAAAACTTGTGGCTAGTGGTGGCCCCACCCCCTTCTGGGCCTACATCCTATGGATGGCACACCAGTCCACAAGGTGAATGGATGGTGAAGGCTTCAGGGCTCATATATGACCTGTTGAATATCGCCCCCAACACCAAGATTCAGTCCACCAGGCTCATCAAAGCTCTGAAGACAATGTATGAATCCAAAGACTTGGATTTGGAGACATCTACCACCAGGAGTGTGCAGGATTGTTTGGACAGACTGGATTTCACCATCAGGGTCTTGATGTCCCAAGTGCGCCAGTTGAAGGAGAGTCCCAGTCTGAAAACAAAGATGTTTAGAAACATGTCAAAGAAGGAGCAAGTGGGTTTGGACTTAATCTTGGGAAAGACGACCTTGCCAGCAGAACTGCTGCAAGGTGATTTACTTGAGGAAGAAGATACTTTGAACCGCACTATCTCCATGGATCCTTTGCCTGAAGAATGCCTCAGCCTAGTTCCCTGGCAGGCTAGCAAACCTTCAGAAGCAACTGGCAAACCCAAGAGTGGCAAGAAGGGTGGATTTTTGGAAGGGTTTGTTTTTCCCAAAATCTTTGGAAAAATCCTTGGGGAAGAGCAAGAGCCTCAAGATA
Source organism: Breviolum minutum Mf 1.05b.01 (assembly GCA_000507305.1). Lineage (NCBI taxonomy): Eukaryota > Dinophyceae > Suessiales > Symbiodiniaceae > Breviolum > Breviolum minutum. Next base: position 67,473 of record DF241711.1, read on the forward strand.
AAAATCCGCACCCAGAACCACCAAAGAATGAAGCCATCAAGACAGTGCAGTTACCTGCATCCCAAGCTTTGAAGAGCACTTCTGCTGCAGCTAGCAGTGTTTCAAAAGCGCTGGCTGAAGCCATGGAGTACACTCCCAACATCACCCAAAGCCAGAAGAGCCAGAAGACCCAGAAGAAACCAAAGAAGGAGAATCCAACCAAGAAGAAGAAGAAGAACACTGGTAAGAAAAGCAAAGCCAGTCAGGTGATCCAGGAGAAGAAGAAAAAGACCCAAAAGAAAAACAAATCCAGTGAGGCGACTTTGGAGAAGAAATCCTTGCCTGCAGCCCAGCCAGCTCAGGAAGTTGTTCAGGAAGAAACCAAGTACGAACCAGGAGAATACATGAAGTGCTGCAAGACCTTTATCCAGGACTTCCTTGATCAAGCTGCTGCCAGTGGAGAGGAAGCAACCTATGCCATGGCCAGGGACAAGTGGTCTACTTCCATGAAAAGGGCAATGTTGCTGAGTACTGTGTCTCTTCCTGAGTTGAAGCGCCGGCGTTTTGTTAGCAAGGATTGCACTAGCAACCCTTTTGCTGCCATGGTAAACCAGGTTCAGGACATTGACTGAATCCTGTGATCAACTATCCCTTGTGCCTTTTGTCAAAGGTTTTTAGATGATGGGCTATCTGAAACCAAAGACCTGCAACACAAGGAGAAAGGATGTGTGGAAAAGCATGTGTCTATTGTGCTCTGATTTGATTCCTGCACAAAAGAGGCTTTCACTAATTTTCTTAGATTATTAAAACCACCCAAGTAAAACCACAAATCCACAAGTAAAGATTTAAGATCTTTAGAAGGCTCAAGTAAAGTCACAAACCACAAGTAAAGCTATAATGTTTCAAAATTGAACATTTTATATACACAAGCACTCAGGACTAGACCATGGAACACTTTTGTTTGATTTTACATGGGTGTTTTTGTACATCTGCAAGTTGTGTTTACTTGAGCATGGTTGTGCTGTCTGCTTTACTTGAGCATTTTTTGAAAGGGACTTGTTTTGTTGTTTTTGTTTTTCCTGTCCTGAATCCAGAAGTTGTGAATGGTTTGAAAATTTGTGCACTTGATTTGTCATGAGAGGCCCAAGGCACTGTGTTATAGAAGAATTGGAAATTAGTAGTAAACTGTATCAACTAAATGCATCTTTACAGCCACTTCGGGCTTGCAATGCAATCAACTTCAGTCCAAAAACTTACTCCACTTTGGGATTCACCCAGCAAAACATTGCAATTGATTAAATTCTTAGTACAAATGCAATGTCTCGACTCTTTGTGCGCAATGTTGACTACAATTGCAAGAAGTATGATCCTTGGATCAATTTTTTTGTGATAACCTTTTTATTGTTTCTTGGTGCTGAGTATCAACTGTCTGTTTTCTTTCTGTGGTGTTTTACTTGAGTATTTTCTGTGTGCTTCCACTGTTGCATTGTCAGGCTGTGCGATGGGCCTTGGAGAGGTTGGGCATCTACCAGTGCCATGAGATTCAGGTGGTGAGGGCTGGCTATACTAGACAGCTGGTGGTGACCCCTGATCATTGCAGTCTGTTTCTGGTTTTCAATGATCAGTGGTCAGTGCAGCATGCTATGGATAGATTGCATGGCAGACACATTCTGGGTATCTCCAAGCATGGCAATGCAAAGGGTTTTTTGGCATTTACTTGAGCTGAATTGTCTGTTTTGTTTGTGGATTTTTTTTTAATGGGTCTATGTGTATATGTTGCATGTTGATGAACTTTTGTGGTTTATGTCAGCATGTAAGGTTTACACTGTGAGATTGCCACAGACCACAGGGTTGCATACCAAGACCAGAACTTCGTCCATGCTGTACCAGTTGAACTGCCACCTGCACCACCTGCAGTGCCACCTGCAGCAGTTCCAAGTGCTAGGCCTCCTTCAGCTCAGCGACCTCCTCCTAGACCACCACAAGCACCAGTTTCTAAGTTGAAATGCTTAACAACAAGTTTCTTATTGGATTGCAATGCATTTTTTAATGCCAAAATTCAAAGTTTCCAAAGGCTGTCTCATATGTTGAAAAAACATATATTCATTGAGAACTCAGGTAGCTGGCCAAAGACCTATGTCTCCTTTGGTGGCATGTCTGGGCTTGCGACAGACTGGAGTCAGGCCTTCAACAGTGCCTGCACCCTCTGCAGTGCCTTCAGCCTCTGCAGTGCCTTCAGCCTCTGCAGCCCCTGCATCACCCTCAGTTCCTGACACTTGCCTGCATTAATTTGTACAAAGTTCATTCAAAGACTTATGCACAAAGACTATTCTTTCTTCCACAAGTAAATCTGAATATTTGTGAGAGACTTTGAAATTCTCTCTGCTTTAAAACTTGGGTTGATGGGTTTACTTGAGGATTTGCATTACTTGAGCATTGCCTTTACTTGAGCATTGCCTTTACTTGAGCATTATTTACTTGGGCATGTTGACCTTGTATTTACTTGAGCATGATTAACTTGGGCTTGCTGACCTTGTATTTACCTGAGCTTGATTTACATCATTACTGCTTGGAAATTGGTTTGCATTCTGTATGTCTGATCTCAGGCTCCTAGTGTTGTGAAAGAGAGCAAGGAGGAGGATGCGCAGTCTGAGACAGACATTGAAGATCAGGACCTGGCACATTCTCTTATAGATCTCTTCGGCACTGTGGTGAAAGGAGAAGGTGTTGCAGAGCAAGAACCTGCTGAACCTCAAGATTTAGATGCAGAGCAAGAACCTGCTGAACTTCAAGATCTCGATGCTCTTTATCCTCCACCTGAAGATGAACTTCAAGAACCTGATGAACCTGAACAAGGCCCTGAGAAGGTGAAGAGTGAGCATGGTGATGAGATGGAAGAAGAAGATGAAGAGTCAGAAAAAGAAGAATCAGAAGAAAGAGAAGAAACACCAGAACCAAAGGTGGAAGAGCGCACGAAAGAAAAGAAGAGAAGCCATGAAAAGAAGAAGAGCAGGGAGAAGAGCAGGGGGAAGAGCAGGGAGAAGAGCAGGGGGAAGAGCAGGGAGAAGAAAAAGAGAAGACGCTCTCCTTCAAGGAAAAGGTCGCGATCCAGGAGAAGCAGAAGGAGATACAGATCCAGGAGTGACAGCAGATCGCATCTTGCCTTGAGCTTTCAAAGGGTTTTGGTAAGTTTTTTTTTTTAAGAGCAGGGCAGAAATGTATAGAACCACAATCACCCCAAAAAAAACCATCATACTCAGGAGGGGCAGAAGATTGGACCATGCCTTGGTGTTGGCATTGCTTGGCCGCAACAGGAGGTGATCCTATTTTGCCAGCAGAGCCTAGACAATTAATGCAAATGTGAAAAAGGGAAAGAATTAATTATCAAACACTACAATGAATACAAAAGCTTATGTAAAAAAATATTTTATGCTTTAGATACAAGTACATGTCAACTATAAACAATCTACTTTTATAAGAATCTGAGAAATCTTAAAAGTATATTTATCATTAATAAAAACATGACATTATATCAATTCAATTTAAGATGTAAGATATCAAACAATAGTTCTTTTGCACTCTTTACTTGAGCATGATTTACTTGAGCATTATTTACCTGAGGGTTCTTTACTTGAGCATTATTTGTCTGAGGGTTCTTTACTTGAGCATTATTTGCCTGAGGGTTCTTTACTTGAGCATGGTTTACTTGAGCATACTTCCCTTGACCCTTTATCATCTCAGCAGTCATCTACTTCCATGAATTTGGTATTGTATTTTTTATGTTTTTTTGTAAATTCTCTAAGTATTTCTTATGCATTTCTTATGCATTTCTTATGCACTTTTTATGTAATTCTTATGCACTTTTAAAAAGTGCATAAGGAATTCATGAAGTTTTGCCAAAAGTTCATGAATTCCTTATGCACTTTTAAAAAGTGCATAAACAATGCATAAGAAATGCATAAGAAATGCATAAGAAATACTTAGGAAATACATAGATAATTCAGAAGTATTACAGTTGGAATTGAGCAGAAAACAGCAAAGTTCTACATACATTTGAAATAAATTCACAAAGATCATCCACATGTAAATTTGATGTTGTGTGTGTGATAGGTTTACTTGAGCTTTCACAAAGACCACCCACCTCTAAATGTGATGTTGTGTGTGGTAGGTTTACTTGAGCTTTCTCCTACTTGAAGAGTCTTCCAAGGACTTGGCATGTAAGTTTAGTATCCCTTGATTACAAACATGATGTATTTTACTTATGGAAAAAGGCTCAAATTCAAATCTGAGACATATCTTGTCTGAATTGTTTCTTCTGTTTCTTCGGCGATATGGCTGAAGAAGAAGTCAAATCACAAGTTGAAGATGGCGACCAGGGGAAGGATACTCCCAAGACTCCTATGAAAGCTCCCAAGACTCCTATGAAAGCAAGTGCAAAGCCAAAGGCTGTGCCATCTCCAAAGGCTCCTGTCAAGAAGCCAAAGTCAAAGGCATCTCCTGCGAAGGCCAAAGCCAAGGTCAAGAATGACAAGGTGAAGAAGAGACCAGCAGCCAAAGAAAAGTCAGACAAGTCTGACAAGTCTGAGGCAGAAGTCGAAGAACCGCCCATGAAGAGGCCTGCTGCTAAGGCAAAAGCTTCCATGAAGAGGCCTGCTGCTAAGTCAACAGCATCTGGAAGCAAAGATGTGCAAGGACCAGACTGGGCCAGTGGCATCCAGCTTGGAGAAAAAGCTGATGCAGGAGATGAAGAAGGAGAAGAGCTGGATGAGGAAGAGACCAAAACTCAGGATGCAGTGGTTGAAACCGAAGAGCTGGATGTTTTTGAGACTGACCAGACCAAGAAAGATAGGAGCAAGGATTTCAAGTTCAAACAGCTCTTGTCCCAGGGGACCTTGCCAGCATGGATTGTCAAGGCATGGAATGAGACCTTGAAACTCAAGACTGGTCGTGTGGCAAAGCAACGTGAGATTGTGAACCAGGTCCTGGACAGAACTTCAAGTGGAACCTTGGTGGTCAACCTTGACAAGCCAGTGCTGTCTCACATCAAGGACTTGTGTGCTTTTCAACATAAGAGATGATGTTTGCATTCTTTCCTGGACCAATTTTACTTGAGCCATTTTTCTTGAGCATCTTACCTTGAGCATTTTTTCTTGAGCATTTTTACTNGAGCATTTTTACTTGAGCATTTTTTACCAGACCAATGTATACTTGAGAAACCATATGCTGGATTTTTTCTTAACACTGTGTACTTCAGTTAAATGAATTTTCCAAAGCAGGTTGATAAAAAGCCATTAGTAATTACT